>CAJQUW010017074.1:0-299610 GCA_907163375.1 Prostheceraeus crozeri
GGGGACGTCAGCGAAAATTTTTTCTCTCCGATGGCGTTCAAATTCACCATACCGATGCAGAATTTCACGCTGAATCCGAATCTGGCCTCCGTTTTCTCATCCGATGGTTCGTTTTGGCGCTACACACCAAAACGTCCCAAATTCTAACTCTGTCGTTTTTTCGAAAAATGTTGAAAATTTTTTCTCTCCGATTGACTTGAAACTCACCATACAGATAGAGAATTTCACTCTGATTCCAAATCTGAAATCCGTTTTCCAATCCGATGCTTCGTTTTGAAGCTACAGCCCAAAACGTCCCAAATTCTAACTCTGTCGTTTTTCGCCAATGTCCCAAAATCTTAAATGGCGTCTCACATCTAAACGAAGACAGATAGGAACAAGCCGATTCTTTCAGTGAATTTGTCTCACTCTTAGCTTTCAAACGAGCTATGGCACGACAAAATCCGTCCACTAGAAGCCAAGATCGAAGCGAGCTGTCCAGAGGGGGGGGACGTCAGCGAAAATTTTTCTCTCCGATTGACTTGAAACTCACCATACCGATGCAGAATTTCACGCTGAATCCGAATCTGGCCTCCGTTTTCTCATCCGATGGTTCGTTTTGGCGCTACACACAAAAACGTCCCAAATTCTAACTCTGTCGTTTTTCGCCAATGTCCCAAAATCTTAAATGGCGTCTCACATCTAAACGAAGACAGATAGGAACAAGCCGATTCTTTCAGTGAATTTGTCTCACTCTTAGCTTTCAAACGAGCTATGGCACGACAAAATCCGTCCACTAGAAGCCAAGATCGAAGCGAGCTGTCCAGAGGGGGGGGGACGTCAGCGAAAATTTTTTCTCTCCGATTGACTTGAAACTCACCATACCGATGCAGAATTTCACGCTGAATCCGAATCTGGCCTCCGTTTTCTCATCCGATGGTTCGTTTTGGCGCTACACACCAAAACGTCCCAAATTCTAACTCTGTCGTTTTTTCGAAAAATGTTGAAAATTTTTTCTCTCCGATTGACTTGAAACTCACCATACAGATAGAGAATTTCACTCTGATTCCAAATCTGAAATCCGTTTTCCAATCCGATGCTTCGTTTTGAAGCTACAGCCCAAAACGTCCCAAATTCTAACTCTGTCGTTTTTCGCCAATGTCCCAAAATCTTAAATGGCGTCTCACATCTAAACGAAGACAGATAGGAACAAGCCGATTCTTTCAGTGAATTTGTCTCACTCTTAGCTTTCAAACGAGCTATGGCACGACAAAATCCGTCCACTAGAAGCCAAGATCGAAGCGAGCTGTCCAGAGGGGGGGGGACGTCAGCGAAAATTTTTCTCTCCGATTGACTTGAAACTCACCATACCGATGCAGAATTTCACGCTGAATCCGAATCTGGCCTCCGTTTTCTCATCCGATGGTTCGTTTTGAAGCTACACACCAAAACGTCCCAAATTCTAACTCTGTCGTTTTTCGCCAATGTCCTAAAATCTTAAATGGCGTCTCACATCTAAACGAAGACAGATAGGAACAAGCCGATTCTTTCAGTGAATTTGTCTCACTCTTAGCTTTCAAACGAGCTATGGCACGACAAAATCCGTCCACTAGAAGCCAAGATCGAAGCGAGCTGTCCAGAGGGGGGGGACGTCAGCGAAAATTTTTTCTCTCCGATTGACTTGAAACTCACCATACCGATGCAGAATTTCACGCTGAATCCGAATCTGGCCTCCGTTTTCTCATCCGATGGTTCGTTTTGGCGCTACACACCAAAACGTCCCAAATTCTAACTCTGTCGTTTTTTCGAAAAATGTTGAAAATTTTTTCTCTCCGATTGACTTGAAACTCACCATACAGATAGAGAATTTCACTCTGAGTCCAAATCTGAAATCCGTTTTCCAATCCGATGCTTCGTTTTGAAGCTACAGCCCAAAACGTCCCAAATTCTAACTCTGTCGTTTTTTCGAAAAATGTTGAAAATTTTTCTCTCCGATTGACTTGAAACTCACCATACAGATAGAGAATTTCACTCTGATTCCAAATCTGAAATCCGTTTTCCAATCCGATGCTTCGTTTTGAAGCTACAGCCCAAAACGTCCCAAATTCTAACTCTGTCGTTTTTCGCCAATGTCCCAAAATCTTAAATGGCGTCTCACATCTAAACGAAGACAGATAGGAACAAGCCGATTCTTTCAGTGAATTTGTCTCACTCTTAGCTTTCAAACGAGCTATGGCACGACAAAATCCGTCCACTAGAAGCCAAGATCGAAGCGAGCTGTCCAGAGGGGGGGGGACGTCAGCGAAAATTTTTCTCTCCGATTGACTTGAAACTCACCATACCGATGCAGAATTTCACGCTGAATCCGAATCTGGCCTCCGTTTTCTCATCCGATGGTTCGTTTTGGCGCTACACACCAAAACGTCCCAAATTCTAACTCTGTCGTTTTTTCGAAAAATGTTGAAAATTTTTTCTCTCCGATTGACTTGAAACTCACCATACAGATAGAGAATTTCACTCTGATTCCAAATCTGAAATCCGTTTTCCAATCCGATGCTTCGTTTTGAAGCTACAGCCCAAAACGTCCCAAATTCTAACTCTGTCGTTTTTCGCCAATGTCCCAAAATCTTAAATGGCGTCTCACATCTAAACGAAGACAGATAGGAACAAGCCGATTCTTTCAGTGAATTTGTCTCACTCTTAGCTTTCAAACGAGCTATGGCACGACAAAATCCGTCCACTAGAAGCCAAGATCGAAGCGAGCTGTCCAGAGGGGGGGGACGTCAGCGAAAATTTTTCTCTCCGATTGACTTGAAACTCACCATACCGATGCAGAATTTCACGCTGAATCCGAATCTGGCCTCCGTTTTCTCATCCGATGGTTCGTTTTGGCGCTACACACCAAAACGTCCCAAATTCTAACTCTGTCGTTTTTTCGAAAAATGTTGAAAATTTTTTCTCTCCGATTGACTTGAAACTCACCATACAGATAGAGAATTTCACTCTGATTCCAAATCTGAAATCCGTTTTCCAATCCGATGCTTCGTTTTGAAGCTACAGCCCAAAACGTCCCAAATTCTAACTCTGTCGTTTTTCGCCAATGTCCCAAAATCTTAAATGGCGTCTCACATCTAAACGAAGACAGATAGGAACAAGCCGATTCTTTCAGTGAATTTGTCTCACTCTTAGCTTTCAAACGAGCTATGGCACGACAAAATCCGTCCACTAGAAGCCAAGATCGAAGCGAGCTGTCCAGAGGGGGGGGACGTCAGCGAAAATTTTTCTCTCCGATTGACTTGAAACTCACCATACCGATGCAGAATTTCACGCTGAATCCGAATCTGGCCTCCGTTTTCTCATCCGATGGTTCGTTTTGGCGCTACACACCAAAACGTCCCAAATTCTAACTCTGTCGTTTTTTCGAAAAATGTTGAAAATTTTTTCTCTCCGATTGACTTGAAACTCACCATACAGATAGAGAATTTCACTCTGAGTCCAAATCTGAAATCCGTTTTCCAATCCGATGCTTCGTTTTGAAGCTACAGCCCAAAACGTCCCAAATTCTAACTCTGTCGTTTTTTCGAAAAATGTTGAAAATTTTTTCTCTCCGATTGACTTGAAACTCACCATACAGATAGAGAATTTCACTCTGATTCCAAATCTGAAATCCGTTTTCCAATCCGATGCTTCGTTTTGAAGCTACAGCCCAAAACGTCCCAAATTCTAACTCTGTCGTTTTTCGCCAATGTCCCAAAATCTTAAATGGCGTCTCACATCTAAACGAAGACAGATAGGAACAAGCCGATTCTTTCAGTGAATTTGTCTCACTCTTAGCTTTCAAACGAGCTATGGCACGACAAAATCCGTCCACTAGAAGCCAAGATCGAAGCGAGCTGTCCAGAGGGGGGGGACGTCAGCGAAAATTTTTCTCTCCGATTGACTTGAAACTCACCATACCGATGCAGAATTTCACGCTGAATCCGAATCTGGCCTCCGTTTTCTCATCCGATGGTTCGTTTTGGCGCTACACACCAAAACGTCCCAAATTCTAACTCTGTCGTTTTTTCGAAAAATGTTGAAAATTTTTTCTCTCCGATTGACTTGAAACTCACCATACAGATAGAGAATTTCACTCTGATTCCAAATCTGAAATCCGTTTTCCAATCCGATGCTTCGTTTTGAAGCTACAGCCCAAAACGTCCCAAATTCTAACTCTGTCGTTTTTCGCCAATGTCCCAAAATCTTAAATGGCGTCTCACATCTAAACGAAGACAGATAGGAACAAGCCGATTCTTTCAGTGAATTTGTCTCACTCTTAGCTTTCAAACGAGCTATGGCACGACAAAATCCGTCCACTAGAAGCCAAGATCGAAGCGAGCTGTCCAGAGGGGGGGGGACGTCAGCGAAAATTTTTCTCTCCGATTGACTTGAAACTCACCATACCGATGCAGAATTTCACGCTGAATCCGAATCTGGCCTCCGTTTTCTCATCCGATGGTTCGTTTTGGCGCTACACACCAAAACGTCCCAAATTCTAACTCTGTCGTTTTTTCGAAAAATGTTGAAAATTTTTTCTCTCCGATTGACTTGAAACTCACCATACAGATAGAGAATTTCACTCTGATTCCAAATCTGAAATCCGTTTTCCAATCCGATGCTTCGTTTTGAAGCTACAGCCCAAAACGTCCCAAATTCTAACTCTGTCGTTTTTCGCCAATGTCCCAAAATCTTAAATGGCGTCTCACATCTAAACGAAGACAGATAGGAACAAGCCGATTCTTTCAGTGAATTTGTCTCACTCTTAGCTTTCAAACGAGCTATGGCACGACAAAATCCGTCCACTAGAAGCCAAGATCGAAGCGAGCTGTCCAGAGGGGGGGGGACGTCAGCGAAAATTTTTCTCTCCGATTGACTTGAAACTCACCATACCGATGCAGAATTTCACGCTGAATCCGAATCTGGCCTCCGTTTTCTCATCCGATGGTTCGTTTTGGCGCTACACACCAAAACGTCCCAAATTCTAACTCTGTCGTTTTTTCGAAAAATGTTGAAAATTTTTTCTCTCCGATTGACTTGAAACTCACCATACAGATAGAGAATTTCACTCTGAGTCCAAATCTGAAATCCGTTTTCCAATCCGATGCTTCGTTTTGAAGCTACAGCCCAAAACGTCCCAAATTCTAACTCTGTCGTTTTTTCGAAAAATGTTGAAAATTTTTTCTCTCCGATTGACTTGAAACTCACCATACAGATAGAGAATTTCACTCTGATTCCAAATCTGAAATCCGTTTTCCAATCCGATGCTTCGTTTTGAAGCTACAGCCCAAAACGTCCCAAATTCTAACTCTGTCGTTTTTCGCCAATGTCCCAAAATCTTAAATGGCGTCTCACATCTAAACGAAGACAGATAGGAACAAGCCGATTCTTTCAGTGAATTTGTCTCACTCTTAGCTTTCAAACGAGCTATGGCACGACAAAATCCGTCCACTAGAAGCCAAGATCGAAGCGAGCTGTCCAGAGGGGGGGGACGTCAGCGAAAATTTTTCTCTCCGATTGACTTGAAACTCACCATACCGATGCAGAATTTCACGCTGAATCCGAATCTGGCCTCCGTTTTCTCATCCGATGGTTCGTTTTGGCGCTACACACCAAAACGTCCCAAATTCTAACTCTGTCGTTTTTTCGAAAAATGTTGAAAATTTTTTCTCTCCGATTGACTTGAAACTCACCATACAGATAGAGAATTTCACTCTGATTCCAAATCTGAAATCCGTTTTCCAATCCGATGCTTCGTTTTGAAGCTACAGCCCAAAACGTCCCAAATTCTAACTCTGTCGTTTTTCGCCAATGTCCCAAAATCTTAAATGGCGTCTCACATCTAAACGAAGACAGATAGGAACAAGCCGATTCTTTCAGTGAATTTGTCTCACTCTTAGCTTTCAAACGAGCTATGGCACGACAAAATCCGTCCACTAGAAGCCAAGATCGAAGCGAGCTGTCCAGAGGGGGGGGGACGTCAGCGAAAATTTTTTCTCTCCGATTGACTTGAAACTCACCATACCGATGCAGAATTTCACGCTGAATCCGAATCTGGCCTCCGTTTTCTCATCCGATGGTTCGTTTTGGCGCTACACACCAAAACGTCCCAAATTCTAACTCTGTCGTTTTTTCGAAAAATGTTGAAAATTTTTTCTCTCCGATTGACTTGAAACTCACCATACAGATAGAGAATTTCACTCTGAGTCCAAATCTGAAATCCGTTTTCCAATCCGATGCTTCGTTTTGAAGCTACAGCCCAAAACGTCCCAAATTCTAACTCTGTCGTTTTTTCGAAAAATGTTGAAAATTTTTTCTCTCCGATTGACTTGAAACTCACCATACAGATAGAGAATTTCACTCTGATTCCAAATCTGAAATCCGTTTTCCAATCCGATGCTTCGTTTTGAAGCTACAGCCCAAAACGTCCCAAATTCTAACTCTGTCGTTTTTCGCCAATGTCCCAAAATCTTAAATGGCGTCTCACATCTAAACGAAGACAGATAGGAACAAGCCGATTCTTTCAGTGAATTTGTCTCACTCTTAGCTTTCAAACGAGCTATGGCACGACAAAATCCGTCCACTAGAAGCCAAGATCGAAGCGAGCTGTCCAGAGGGGGGGGGACGTCAGCGAAAATTTTTCTCTCCGATTGACTTGAAACTCACCATACCGATGCAGAATTTCACGCTGAATCCGAATCTGGCCTCCGTTTTCTCATCCGATGGTTCGTTTTGGCGCTACACACCAAAACGTCCCAAATTCTAACTCTGTCGTTTTTTCGAAAAATGTTGAAAATTTTTTCTCTCCGATTGACTTGAAACTCACCATACAGATAGAGAATTTCACTCTGATTCCAAATCTGAAATCCGTTTTCCAATCCGATGCTTCGTTTTGAAGCTACAGCCCAAAACGTCCCAAATTCTAACTCTGTCGTTTTTCGCCAATGTCCCAAAATCTTAAATGGCGTCTCACATCTAAACGAAGACAGATAGGAACAAGCCGATTCTTTCAGTGAATTTGTCTCACTCTTAGCTTTCAAACGAGCTATGGCACGACAAAATCCGTCCACTAGAAGCCAAGATCGAAGCGAGCTGTCCAGAGGGGGGGGGACGTCAGCGAAAATTTTTTCTCTCCGATTGACTTGAAACTCACCATACCGATGCAGAATTTCACGCTGAATCCGAATCTGGCCTCCGTTTTCTCATCCGATGGTTCGTTTTGGCGCTACACACCAAAACGTCCCAAATTCTAACTCTGTCGTTTTTTCGAAAAATGTTGAAAATTTTTTCTCTCCGATTGACTTGAAACTCACCATACAGATAGAGAATTTCACTCTGATTCCAAATCTGAAATCCGTTTTCCAATCCGATGCTTCGTTTTGAAGCTACAGCCCAAAACGTCCCAAATTCCAACTCTGTCGTTTTTCGCCAATGTCCCAAAATCTTAAATGGCGTCTCACATCTAAACGAAGACAGATAGGAACAAGCCGATTCTTTCAGTGAATTTGTCTCACTCTTAGCTTTCAAACGAGCTATGGCACGACAAAATCCGTCCACTAGAAGCCAAGATCGAAGCGAGCTGTCCAGAGGGGGGGGACGTCAGCGAAAATTTTTTCTCTCCGATTGACTTGAAACTCACCATACCGATGCAGAATTTCACGCTGAATCCGAATCTGGCCTCCGTTTTCTCATCCGATGGTTCGTTTTGGCGCTACACACCAAAACGTCCCAAATTCTAACTCTGTCGTTTTTCGCCAATGTCCCAAAATCTTAAATGGCGTCTCACATCTAAACGAAGACAGATAGGAACAAGCCGATTCTTTCAGTGAATTTGTCTCACTCTTAGCTTTCAAACGAGCTATGGCACGACAAAATCCGTCCACTAGAAGCCAAGATCGAAGCGAGCTGTCCAGAGGGGGGGGACGTCAGCGAAAATTTTTCTCTCCGATTGACTTGAAACTCACCATACCGATGCAGAATTTCACGCTGAATCCGAATCTGGCCTCCGTTTTCTCATCCGATGGTTCGTTTTGGCGCTACACACCAAAACGTCCCAAATTCTAACTCTGTCGTTTTTTCGAAAAATGTTGAAAATTTTTTCTCTCCGATTGACTTGAAACTCACCATACAGATAGAGAATTTCACTCTGATTCCAAATCTGAAATCCGTTTTCCAATCCGATGCTTCGTTTTGAAGCTACAGCCCAAAACGTCCCAAATTCTAACTCTGTCGTTTTTCGCCAATGTCCCAAAATCTTAAATGGCGTCTCACATCTAAACGAAGACAGATAGGAACAAGCCGATTCTTTCAGTGAATTTGTCTCACTCTTAGCTTTCAAACGAGCTATGGCACGACAAAATCCGTCCACTAGAAGCCAAGATCGAAGCGAGCTGTCCAGAGGGGGGGGACGTCAGCGAAAATTTTTCTCTCCGATTGACTTGAAACTCACCATACCGATGCAGAATTTCACGCTGAATCCGAATCTGGCCTCCGTTTTCTCATCCGATGGTTCGTTTTGGCGCTACACACCAAAACGTCCCAAATTCTAACTCTGTCGTTTTTTCGAAAAATGTTGAAAATTTTTTCTCTCCGATTGACTTGAAACTCACCATACAGATAGAGAATTTCACTCTGATTCCAAATCTGAAATCCGTTTTCCAATCCGATGCTTCGTTTTGAAGCTACAGCCCAAAACGTCCCAAATTCTAACTCTGTCGTTTTTCGCCAATGTCCCAAAATCTTAAATGGCGTCTCACATCTAAACGAAGACAGATAGGAACAAGCCGATTCTTTCAGTGAATTTGTCTCACTCTTAGCTTTCAAACGAGCTATGGCACGACAAAATCCGTCCACTAGAAGCCAAGATCGAAGCGAGCTGTCCAGAGGGGGGGGGACGTCAGCGAAAATTTTTCTCTCCGATTGACTTGAAACTCACCATACCGATGCAGAATTTCACGCTGAATCCGAATCTGGCCTCCGTTTTCTCATCCGATGGTTCGTTTTGGCGCTACACACCAAAACGTCCCAAATTCTAACTCTGTCGTTTTTCGCCAATGTCCCAAAATCTTAAATGGCGTCTCACATCTAAACGAAGACAGATAGGAACAAGCCGATTCTTTCAGTGAATTTGTCTCACTCTTAGCTTTCAAACGAGCTATGGCACGACAAAATCCGTCCACTAGAAGCCAAGATCGAAGCGAGCTGTCCAGAGGGGGGGACGTCAGCGAAAATTTTTTCTCTCCGATTGACTTGAAACTCACCATACAGATAGAGAATTTCACGCTGATTCCAAATCTGAAATCCGTTTTCCAATCCGATGCTTCGTTTTGAAGCTACAGCCCAAAACGTCCCAAATTCTAACTCTGTCGTTTTTCGCCAATGTCCCAAAATCTTAAATGGCGTCTCACATCTAAACGAAGACAGATAGGAACAAGCCGATTCTTTCAGTGAATTTGTCTCACTCTTAGCTTTCAAACGAGCTATGGCACGACAAAATCCGTCCACTAGAAGCCAAGATCGAAGCGAGCTGTCCAGAGGGGGGGGGACGTCAGCGAAAATTTTTCTCTCCGATTGACTTGAAACTCACCATACCGATGCAGAATTTCACGCTGAATCCGAATCTGGCCTCCGTTTTCTCATCCGATGGTTCGTTTTGGCGCTACACACCAAAACGTCCCAAATTCTAACTCTGTCGTTTTTCGCCAATGTCCCAAAATCTTAAATGGCGTCTCACATCTAAACGAAGACAGATAGGAACAAGCCGATTCTTTCAGTGAATTTGTCTCACTCTTAGCTTTCAAACGAGCTATGGCACGACAAAATCCGTCCACTAGAAGCCAAGATCGAAGCGAGCTGTCCAGAGGGGGGGGGACGTCAGCGAAAATTTTTCTCTCCGATTGACTTGAAACTCACCATACCGATGCAGAATTTCACGCTGAATCCGAATCTGGCCTCCGTTTTCTCATCCGATGGTTCGTTTTGGCGCTACACACCAAAACGTCCCAAATTCTAACTCTGTCGTTTTTTCGAAAAATGTTGAAAATTTTTTCTCTCCGATTGACTTGAAACTCACCATACAGATAGAGAATTTCACTCTGATTCCAAATCTGAAATCCGTTTTCCAATCCGATGCTTCGTTTTGAAGCTACAGCCCAAAACGTCCCAAATTCCAACTCTGTCGTTTTTCGCCAATGTCCCAAAATCTTAAATGGCGTCTCACATCTAAACGAAGACAGATAGGAACAAGCCGATTCTTTCAGTGAATTTGTCTCACTCTTAGCTTTCAAACGAGCTATGGCACGACAAAATCCGTCCACTAGAAGCCAAGATCGAAGCGAGCTGTCCAGAGGGGGGGGGACGTCAGCGAAAATTTTTCTCTCCGATTGACTTGAAACTCACCATACCGATGCAGAATTTCACGCTGAATCCGAATCTGGCCTCCGTTTTCTCATCCGATGGTTCGTTTTGGCGCTACACACCAAAACGTCCCAAATTCTAACTCTGTCGTTTTTCGCCAATGTCCCAAAATCTTAAATGGCGTCTCACATCTAAACGAAGACAGATAGGAACAAGCCGATTCTTTCAGTGAATTTGTCTCACTCTTAGCTTTCAAACGAGCTATGGCACGACAAAATCCGTCCACTAGAAGCCAAGATCGAAGCGAGCTGTCCAGAGGGGGGGGACGTCAGCGAAAATTTTTTCTCTCCGATTGACTTGAAACTCACCATACCGATGCAGAATTTCACGCTGAATCCGAATCTGGCCTCCGTTTTCTCATCCGATGGTTCGTTTTGGCGCTACACACCAAAACGTCCCAAATTCTAACTCTGTCGTTTTTTCGAAAAATGTTGAAAATTTTTTCTCTCCGATTGACTTGAAACTCACCATACAGATAGAGAATTTCACTCTGATTCCAAATCTGAAATCCGTTTTCCAATCCGATGCTTCGTTTTGAAGCTACAGCCCAAAACGTCCCAAATTCTAACTCTGTCGTTTTTCGCCAATGTCCCAAAATCTTAAATGGCGTCTCACATCTAAACGAAGACAGATAGGAACAAGCCGATTCTTTCAGTGAATTTGTCTCACTCTTAGCTTTCAAACGAGCTATGGCACGACAAAATCCGTCCACTAGAAGCCAAGATCGAAGCGAGCTGTCCAGAGGGGGGGGGACGTCAGCGAAAATTTTTCTCTCCGATTGACTTGAAACTCACCATACCGATGCAGAATTTCACGCTGAATCCGAATCTGGCCTCCGTTTTCTCATCCGATGGTTCGTTTTGGCGCTACACACCAAAACGTCCCAAATTCTAACTCTGTCGTTTTTCGCCAATGTCCCAAAATCTTAAATGGCGTCTCACATCTAAACGAAGACAGATAGGAACAAGCCGATTCTTTCAGTGAATTTGTCTCACTCTTAGCTTTCAAACGAGCTATGGCACGACAAAATCCGTCCACTAGAAGCCAAGATCGAAGCGAGCTGTCCAGAGGGGGGGGGACGTCAGCGAAAATTTTTCTCTCCGATTGACTTGAAACTCACCATACAGATAGAGAATTTCACGCTGATTCCAAATCTGAAATCTGTTTTCCAATCCGATGCTTCGTTTTGAAGCTACAGCCCAAAACGTCCCAAATTCTAACTCTGTCGTTTTTCGCCAATGTCCCAAAATCTTAAATGGCGTCTCACATCTAAACGAAGACAGATAGGAACAAGCCGATTCTTTCAGTGAATTTGTCTCACTCTTAGCTTTCAAACGAGCTATGGCACGACAAAATCCGTCCACTAGAAGCCAAGATCGAAGCGAGCTGTCCAGAGGGGGGGGGACGTCAGCGAAAATTTTTCTCTCCGATTGACTTGAAACTCACCATACCGATGCAGAATTTCACGCTGAATCCGAATCTGGCCTCCGTTTTCTCATCCGATGGTTCGTTTTGGCGCTACACACCAAAACGTCCCAAATTCTAACTCTGTCGTTTTTTCGCCAATGTCCCAAAATCTTAAATGGCGTCTCACATCTAAACGAAGACAGATAGGAACAAGCCGATTCTTTCAGTGAATTTGTCTCACTCTTAGCTTTCAAACGAGCTATGGCACGACAAAATCCGTCCACTAGAAGCCAAGATCGAAGCGAGCTGTCCAGAGGGGGGGGACGTCAGCGAAAAATTCTCTCCGATTGACTTGAAACTCACCATACCGATGCAGAATTTCACGCTGAATCCGAATCTGGCCTCCGTTTTCTCATCCGATGGTTCGTTTTGGCGCTACACACCAAAACGTCCCAAATTCTAACTCTGTCGTTTTTTCGAAAAATGTTGAAAATTTTTTCTCTCCGATTGACTTGAAACTCACCATACAGATAGAGAATTTCACTCTGATTCCAAATCTGAAATCCGTTTTCCAATCCGATGCTTCGTTTTGAAGCTACAGCCCAAAACGTCCCAAATTCTAACTCTGTCGTTTTTCGCCAATGTCCCAAAATCTTAAATGGCGTCTCACATCTAAACGAAGACAGATAGGAACAAGCCGATTCTTTCAGTGAATTTGTCTCACTCTTAGCTTTCAAACGAGCTATGGCACGACAAAATCCGTCCACTAGAAGCCAAGATCGAAGCGAGCTGTCCAGAGGGGGGGGGACGTCAGCGAAAATTTTTCTCTCCGATTGACTTCAAACTCACCATACCGATGCAGAATTTCACGCTGAATCCGAATCTGGCCTCCGTTTTCTCATCCGATGGTTCGTTTTGGCGCTACACACCAAAACGTCCCAAATTCTAACTCTGTCGTTTTTTCGAAAAATGTTGAAAATTTTTTCTCTCCGATTGACTTGAAACTCACCATACAGATAGAGAATTTCACTCTGATTCCAAATCTGAAATCCGTTTTCCAATCCGATGCTTCGTTTTGAAGCTACAGCCCAAAACGTCCCAAATTCCAACTCTGTCGTTTTTCGCCAATGTCCCAAAATCTTAAATGGCGTCTCACATCTAAACGAAGACAGATAGGAACAAGCCGATTCTTTCAGTGAATTTGTCTCACTCTTAGCTTTCAAACGAGCTATGGCACGACAAAATCCGTCCACTAGAAGCCAAGATCGAAGCGAGCTGTCCAGAGGGGGGGGGACGTCAGCGAAAATTTTTCTCTCCGATTGACTTGAAACTCACCATACCGATGCAGAATTTCACGCTGAATCCGAATCTGGCCTCCGTTTTCTCATCCGATGGTTCGTTTTGGCGCTACACACCAAAACGTCCCAAATTCTAACTCTGTCGTTTTTCGCCAATGTCCCAAAATCTTAAATGGCGTCTCACATCTAAACGAAGACAGATAGGAACAAGCCGATTCTTTCAGTGAATTTGTCTCACTCTTAGCTTTCAAACGAGCTATGGCACGACAAAATCCGTCCACTAGAAGCCAAGATCGAAGCGAGCTGTCCAGAGGGGGGGGGACGTCAGCGAAAATTTTTCTCTCCGATTGACTTGAAACTCACCATACCGATGCAGAATTTCACGCTGAATCCGAATCTGGCCTCCGTTTTCTCATCCGATGGTTCGTTTTGGCGCTACACACCAAAACGTCCCAAATTCTAACTCTGTCGTTTTTTCGAAAAATGTTGAAAATTTTTTCTCTCCGATTGACTTGAAACTCACCATACAGATAGAGAATTTCACGCTGATTCCAAATCTGAAATCCGTTTTCCAATCCGATGCTTCGTTTTGAAGCTACAGCCCAAAACGTCCCAAATTCCAACTCTGTCGTTTTTCGCCAATGTCCCAAAATCTTAAATGGCGTCTCACATCTAAACGAAGACAGATAGGAACAAGCCGATTCTTTCAGTGAATTTGTCTCACTCTTAGCTTTCAAACGAGCTATGGCACGACAAAATCCGTCCACTAGAAGCCAAGATCGAAGCGAGCTGTCCAGAGGGGGGGGGACGTCAGCGAAAATTTTTCTCTCCGATGGACTTGAAACTCACCATACCGATGCAGAATTTCACGCTGAATCCGAATCTGGCCTCCGTTTTCTCATCCGATGGTTCGTTTTGGCGCTACACACCAAAACGTCCCAAATTCTAACTCTGTCGTTTTTTCGAAAAATGTTGAAAATTTTTTCTCTCCGATTGACTTGAAACTCACCATACAGATAGAGAATTTCACTCTGATTCCAAATCTGAAATCCGTTTTCCAATCCGATGCTTCGTTTTGAAGCTACAGCCCAAAACGTCCCAAATTCTAACTCTGTCGTTTTTCGCCAATGTCCCAAAATCTTAAATGGCGTCTCACATCTAAACGAAGACAGATAGGAACAAGCCGATTCTTTCAGTGAATTTGTCTCACTCTTAGCTTTCAAACGAGCTATGGCACGACAAAATCCGTCCACTAGAAGCCAAGATCGAAGCGAGCTGTCCAGAGGGGGGGGGACGTCAGCGAAAATTTTTCTCTCCGATTGACTTGAAACTCACCATACCGATGCAGAATTTCACGCTGAATCCGAATCTGGCCTCCGTTTTCTCATCCGATGGTTCGTTTTGGCGCTACACACCAAAACGTCCCAAATTCTAACTCTGTCGTTTTTTCGAAAAATGTTGAAAATTTTTTCTCTCCGATTGACTTGAAACTCACCATACAGATAGAGAATTTCACTCTGATTCAAAATCTGAAATCCGTTTTCCAATCCGATGCTTTGTTTTGAAGCTACAGCCCAAAACGTCCCAAATTCTAACTCTGTCGTTTATTCGAAAAATGTTGAAAATTTTTTCTCTCCGATTGACTTGAAACTCACCATACAGATAGAGAATTTCACGCTGATTCCAAATCTGAAATCCGTTTTCCAATCCGATGCTTCGTTTTGAAGCTACAGCCCAAAACGTCCCAAATTCCAACTCTGTCGTTTTTCGCCAATGTCCCAAAATCTTAAATGGCGTCTCACATCTAAACGAAGACAGATAGGAACAAGCCGATTCTTTCAGTGAATTTGTCTCACTCTTAGCTTTCAAACGAGCTATGGCACGACAAAATCCGTCCACTAGAAGCCAAGATCGAAGCGAGCTGTCCAGAGGGGGGGGGACGTCAGCGAAAATTTTTTCTCTCCGATTGACTTGAAACTCACCATACCGATGCAGAATTTCACGCTGAATCCGAATCTGGCCTCCGTTTTCTCATCCGATGGTTCGTTTTGGCGCTACACACCAAAACGTCCCAAATTCTAACTCTGTCGTTTTTCGCCAATGTCCCAAAATCTTAAATGGCGTCTCACATCTAAACGAAGACAGATAGGAACAAGCCGATTCTTTCAGTGAATTTGTCTCACTCTTAGCTTTCAAACGAGCTATGGCACGACAAAATCCGTCCACTAGAAGCCAAGATCGAAGCGAGCTGTCCAGAGGGGGGGGGACGTCAGCGAAAATTTTTCTCTCCGATTGACTTGAAACTCACCATACCGATAGAGAATTTCACGCTGATTCCAAATCTGAAATCCGTTTTCCAATCCGATGCTTCGTTTTGAAGCTACAGCCCAAAACGTCCCAAATTCTAACTCTGTCGTTTTTCGCCAATGTCCCAAAATCTTAAATGGCGTCTCACATCTAAACGAAGACAGATAGGAACAAGCCGATTCTTTCAGTGAATTTGTCTCACTCTTAGCTTTCAAACGAGCTATGGCACGACAAAATCCGTCCACTAGAAGCCAAGATCGAAGCGAGCTGTCCAGAGGGGGGGGACGTCAGCGAAAATTTTTCTCTCCGATTGACTTGAAACTCACCATACCGATGCAGAATTTCACGCTGAATCCGAATCTGGCCTCCGTTTTCTCATCCGATGGTTCGTTTTGGCGCTACACACCAAAACGTCCCAAATTCTAACTCTGTCGTTTTTCGCCAATGTCCCAAAATCTTAAATGGCGTCTCACATCTAAACGAAGACAGATAGGAACAAGCCGATTCTTTCAGTGAATTTGTCTCACTCTTAGCTTTCAAACGAGCTATGGCACGACAAAATCCGTCCACTAGAAGCCAAGATCGAAGCGAGCTGTCCAGAGGGGGGGGGACGTCAGCGAAATTTTTCTCTCCGATTGACTTGAAACTCACCATACCGATGCAGAATTTCACGCTGAATCCGAATCTGGCCTCCGTTTTCTCATCCGATGGTTCGTTTTGGCGCTACACACCAAAACGTCCCAAATTCTAACTCTGTCGTTTTTTCGAAAAATGTTGAAAATTTTTTCTCTCCGATTGACTTGAAACTCACCATACAGATAGAGAATTTCACGCTGATTCCAAATCTGAAATCCGTTTTCCAATCCGATGCTTCGTTTTGAAGCTACAGCCCAAAACGTCCCAAATTCTAACTCTGTCGTTTTTCGCCAATGTCCCAAAATCTTAAATGGCGTCTCACATCTAAACGAAGACAGATAGGAACAAGCCGATTCTTTCAGTGAATTTGTCTCACTCTTAGCTTTCAAACGAGCTATGGCACGACAAAATCCGTCCACTAGAAGCCAAGATCGAAGCGAGCTGTCCAGAGGGGGGGGACGTCAGCGAAAATTTTTTCTCTCCGATTGACTTGAAACTCACCATACCGATGCAGAATTTCACGCTGAATCCGAATCTGGCCTCCGTTTTCTCATCCGATGGTTCGTTTTGGCGCTACACACCAAAACGTCCCAAATTCTAACTCTGTCGTTTTTCGCCAATGTCCCAAAATCTTAAATGGCGTCTCACATCTAAACGAAGACAGATAGGAACAAGCCGATTCTTTCAGTGAATTTGTCTCACTCTTAGCTTTCAAACGAGCTATGGCACGACAAAATCCGTCCACTAGAAGCCAAGATCGAAGCGAGCTGTCCAGAGGGGGGGGACGTCAGCGAAAATTTTTCTCTCCGATTGACTTGAAACTCACCATACCGATGCAGAATTTCACGCTGAATCCGAATCTGGCCTCCGTTTTCTCATCCGATGGTTCGTTTTGGCGCTACACACCAAAACGTCCCAAATTCTAACTCTGTCGTTTTTTCGAAAAATGTTGAAATTTTTCTCTCCGATTGACTTGAAACTCACCATGTTGATCGCGAATTTCATGCTGATTCCAAATCTGAAATCCGTTTTCCCATCCGATGCTTCGTTTTGAAGCTACCGCCCAAAACGTCCCAAATTCTAACTCTGTCGTTTTTCGCCAATGTCCAAAATCTTAAATGGCGTCTCACATCTAAACGAAGACAGATAGGAACAAGCCGATTCTTTCAGTGAATTTGTCTCACTCTTAGCTTTCAAACGAGCTATGGCACGACAAAATCCGTCCACTAGAAGCCAAGATCGAAGCGAGCTGTCCAGAGGGGGGGGGACGTCAGCGAAAATTTTTCTCTCCGATTGACTTGAAACTCACCATACCGATGCAGAATTTCACGCTGAATCCGAATCTCCGTTTTCCAATCGATGCTTTGGTTTTGAAAATTTTACCCACCAAAACGTCCCAAATTCTAACTCTGTCGTTTTTCGCCAATGTCCCAAAATCTTAAATGGCGTCTCACATCTAAACGAAGACAGATAGGAACAAGCCGATTCTTTCAGTGAATTTGTCTCACTCTTAGCTTTCAAACGAGCTATGGCACGACAAAATCCGTCCACTAGAAGCCAAGATCGAAGCGAGCTGTCCAGAGGGGGGGGGACGTCAGCGAAAATTTTTTCTCTCCGATTGCGTTCAAATTCACCATACCGATGCAGAATTTCACGCTGAATCCGAATCTGGCCTCCGTTTTCCCATCCGATGCTTCGTTTTGGCGCTACACACCAAAACGTCCCAAATTCTAACTCTGTCGTTTTTTCGAAAAATGTTGAAAATTTTTTTCTCTCCGATTGACTTGAAACTCACCATACAGATAGAGAATTTCACGCTGATTCCAAATCTGAAATCCGTTTTCCAATCCGATGCTTCGTTTTGAAGCTACAGCCCAAAACGTCCCAAATTCTAACTCTGTCGTTTTTTCGCCAATGTCCCAAAATCTTAAATGGCGTCTCACATCTAAACGAAGACAGATAGGAACAAGCCGATTCTTTCAGTGAATTTGTCTCACTCTTAGCTTTCAAACGAGCTATGGCACGACAAAATCCGTCCACTAGAAGCCAAGATCGAAGCGAGCTGTCCAGAGGGGGGGGGACGTCAGCGAAAATTTTTCTCTCCGATTGACTTGAAACTCACCATACCGATGCAGAATTTCACGCTGAATCCGAATCTGGCCTCCGTTTTCTCATCCGATGGTTCGTTTGGGCGCTACACACCAAAACGTCCCAAATTCTAACTCTGTCGTTTTTTCGAAAAATGTTGAAAATTTTTTCTCTCCGATTGACTTGAAACTCACCATACATATAGAGAATTTCACGCCTGAAAACACGAATTACCGACCTCCGTTTTCTCATCCGACCACTCCTTCCACTCGAAACAACCCATTTTACAACCCAACATTCAGCACGAAAAACATCACACACTATAGCCTCAAGACTAATCCTGGCGGTCGCCCAAGTCCACCACGACACTCAGACCCAAAGCACCACGGCGGCCGACCACGACACTCTGCCGTTCCAGAGGGGGGAGAGGGGAGGGGGAGGGGGGGGGAGTCAGCGATGGCGGCCATCTTGCGCTATCTGGTGTTTGTCACTTCCTTACTACTGATGTTGATAACTACATTTCATTATAATAGTTTGAAGTGCTAATTTACCTGAAGGTGAATTTTTTTTCATATTGTTTTTAAATCTAAAAGATTTTTGAATGTATCTACTAACACGTTCAGTTGTATAAGGATTTTGTAATTAAGCAGTCAATATTCCTCTTGAAGTTTTAAGAGGCGGTTTAGATAATTTAAAATTAGCTTTTATCGGAAAATAGGAATCAAAACCTGATGAATTGTGAGCTATTAAAGTTTCTCTCGAATAATTAAATTTTCCAAGAGTTTTAAAAAATTGATGGATCGGACATACGTCCTCTGGGTTTCCCTGATTGGATATTCATCATCCTCAGTTCTCGTAAATATTTTCACACAATTTTGAAATTTATCAAATTCTAATTCAGTTAAATTATTATACTCATTAATCTGTTTTTTAAGTTTTTTAATTTCATCTTCATCTTTTGATCGTTTAATTTTAATCATATCACTTAACAAATGTGTTTCTAATTCTTTCAATCTTTGTTTCGGTAAACAACAAATAAATTTATTAAAAATAATAGCTCCTACGGCGTAAGGAATGGGATGAGCGTTGAACAGTAGGATCGGGAACAGTTTCGAGATCCCAAATATATGTTGAAACTATAGTCTATTTTTTTCTTTGTTATATTTTATATGGACGCGTTGTTAGATTTTCATCAGTAACTGTTTTATATATGGGTTTGAAATTATTTTCAATTTCTCTAATAGCTTTTAATTTATGAGATTTATTAATTAAACAATAGTGACCAATTGTTGAACCTGCGTGAAAATAATTGTAATAAACATAATTATGAAGCGTTTCAATTTTCCTCTAGGATTTAAATGACGATTGGCAGGACTATAATATTGAACACATTCTCCAAAATATTTATTGAATTGAGAAAATTTGCAGTTTGACATTACTCCTGTTCTAGAGATTGGGCTTTCTCTTTTATATAAAAAAAATATTAAACATTTCTTTCATCATTTCTCCTTGTTCTTCATTAAAACCTCGTAAAACATTATAACATTTAATAAAAACAAAAAACTTCAGAAGGAATATATAGCAATATCACCGAAATATTTTTGATTCTATATTTCATATTAATACCTGCACCTCTATGTGATCTTTGTACTAACTTCATTCCAAAATCTTCATATTTAATATCACCTGTAAAAATCCATTCGTTAGCATCGGATTTCTCATCCAGATTCGAAAACCATGTTTCAAATGATTTTTTATTATAGAAGGTTACGTAAAAATTTTGAATTATATTTTCCTGATCTTTAATAACTTTTCCAAGTAAATTAATAATTTTACCAATGGTAAAGTTTCCGCATATCATTTACTACATTAATAAAAGATACATTTTCATATTTAATTTCATTTGGATTAAATAAATTACATAAATCATCACCAAGTTCATCCTTAATTCTATCATCAAAAAAGATATCAGTAAAGAGAGTTTCTAATATTTCTTTTGTTCCACTTTTCTGTTTTTTAATATTACGTCTAATACTACGCCTAGTACGTTTCTGTTTTTTAATACGTTTACTACGTTTACTATGTTTAATTTGCGCATCAAACACAGCAGTTTGTTTCTTGATTAATTCATCAATCCTAGACGTTTGTCCGAGAGACATTTCACGATTCATATTTTTTAAAAGAAAAAATGAATTTTTACATAGAACCTCGGTTCCGTTTTGCATATACACAGGAATATGTAATTGATGTAATGTTTCTAATTCATGTGCTGTTAAATGTTCTTTCTTAACCAACCACCATAAATTATTATACGCCAAAAATACTCGGAAACTTCTTAAACAAAGTGGAAAGTCTTTTGTTTTAACACATGGTTTAATACCATGTTTTGTTTTATAATCTGTAACGAGCGCTACGTATTTATGATGTTAATAAAATCTAACTTCTTTCTTCGAATTTACAGGAGTTGTAGGATGACGATAATCTTTCAAAACTGGTACATGCTCTATCTTATAATCATTCAACATATTTTTTTTTATTTTTATTAACAAAAAATTTATAAGAAAAAATTATTGTCGGTCACTCCGCGAAAATATTTTCTTAACTCTATCATGAATTTTTTTATCAATATTAATTGTAATGAATCCATAATCTTTTGACCAAGCATTGTTACACGATTGTTTAAATTCATCTTTTATTTCTTACGCATAAATCTCTTAACAAATCACTTAAGTTTCTTGCATTTATTTCAAATAGTATAAATATATTTGCATTCTTTCTAATAACACTTCCGTCTAATGAATACATACTTTGTGTTAAATAAAAAACACTACAGTTATTATGTCTACCTCTTGTGAAATAATTTCTCTGAACTGACTGATTTCTATCATTAACACAATCATCAAAAATTACACAATGTTTCATTGTTTTATCTAGTTTACTAGGATCTTGCATATTATCACTATCATCTATTAATTGTATTTTTATATGCTTATTTTTATTAGATTCTAACTGATTATTTTTTGCTGCTTCTTCACACCACGAACTTATTTCTTCTTCATCTTCAGATTTTTCATATTCTTTGAATAATGAAGCAATTGCTGTTTTTTTAAGATTATTTTCAAATCCATATTTTAAAAATTGATAGACGGTTGTTCTGCCGTTGTTGTATAAATTATAAGATTGTTATAATCCAAAAAATTTGGAGTCGTTAAAATTTTTAACAATAGATACGTTTTTCCACAACCTGATCTTCCACAAATAACTGACAAAACTTTATTAGATAAATTTGGATGATGATTAAATTTAAGTTTTTTTTATTAAATGGAGGTAGTTCACTCATTTTTTTAATAAAAAAATTTATTTCTTTTTTGATTTTTTGTTTCTAAAGAAGAAGAAGAAAATTAAACTTCTCTAGCTTCGCGTGGGAGTTTATACCTCCCGAACCAAAAGATCTATCATAATCTCTTCACCTCCAAAATTTATTTCTTGTCCTTTCTCATCAGTGATTCTAATGTTAATGTTGCTAATAGTTTTTCTTGTAATAGGAAAATATATTAATGTTTGTGGAAATACATTTAATCTATAACCAATGGGTACAGTAAAAGCTGGAAACTGAATATTAAATTTTGGATAATTTACCATTTATATATCCTCCTTCAATAATGTCACAATGTACAACAATTGAATTTATTCAGTTATTTTTGGAATCTTCTCACCTAAATGATAACCTTGACTATAGGTTTTGTTTATTAAATCCTAATAGCTTTGACAATGATCTATCATGATTAAAATCAACTTGATGATTTTCGTCTAAAGTAAGAGAAAATTTATTAACTGCCGGTTCAAACTGCAAAATGTAATTGTTTCTTATCTTTAAATGGTATTACCTAAAATGTCTCTTAATTTCATTTGATATTGATTCAACTTCGTAAGAACCAGGAAGAAAAGTTAGTATTTTTCCATGTTTTGCCTTTATCAGTAAGAATATCTAAATTGATTCATTCACATCTTTGATAACGTTTTTGAATAGTGTTAAATGTAGAGAAACTAGTCAATGCAATTTGATAATTTTTTTTTGTTTCCAAATGTAGAATGGGTTCTAAATTACAAGTGTGTGATGAAGTAGTTGTTATAATTTTTAACGACGTACTAAATTTTGATGAACCCAAAATCTCTGTCAAATTTTCTAAATGATTATTAATTTTGTCTAAATCTGCTGAACACATTTTTTAGTTAAAATTTCAAAATAAATATTTTTTTATGAAATATTTTTTTTATAAAAAATTAAAAACAACAACATATTTCAGCTACACTTTTATAATCCTCTTCATTTAGAATCTTCTTTTCTAACAGTCTTTTCAATATAGCATGAATTTCATTGAAACTAGAATTATGTCCTCCTTTTATTGCAGATATTAAAATATTTAATCTATTTAGTAATTCTTGTAGATCATCTGGTAAAAATACAGTTGTTTCAGTTTTCTGTTTTTCAGATAAACCTTTTCCTACTTTAACCCCCGTTGATAATAAATTTTCTAATTGTTTATAACGTCTTAGAGATTTTACTGCACCAACTCTATCTAACATAGCTTTTATATTTTATAAGATCTTCTACAGCATAATTATTTAAAGCTGCTCCTCTTAAAAGATTAACATAAATTTTCTATCTAAATTAAAAGGAGATTTATCTGGTGAAAATAATTAAACCTCGAAAAGGTTGTGGTGGAAATATTTTCTTTTTGTCCGAGATAAAATCTAGGTATTATTTTTCCATCTATAAATGAAATAGAATGTTCAAATTGCATAGATTTTGGTAATTTCTTATTAATGTTTGATTCTAGTAATCCATAGTCATCTAATATAGTTTTGTGCTCTGGATCTGTTATATCAATTTGTTTATCATTATTTGTACTTTCTTTTTCAAGAGTTTTAAATGGTTTCATAGTTTTCTCAAAATCAGTTTTTACCTGCTCGGTTTGCTGCATTTTTTCAAACATATCAGATTGAATACCAGCTTTTATCATTCTATGTTGAAGATGATTTTCTTTCATAATATTTCTTTGTTTTATTAACTCTTCTAATTGTTTTATTCTTTTAAAATTATCAGCTCTAATTTTATTCATTTTTAAAATATAATATTTGAATTTTGTGGTAACATTGGAATACAACAAAAACATTTTACTGAACAAATTATTTTTATATTGTTTTGTTGTTTGACATCTTTTCGTTTAAAGTTTTCTCGTTTTAAGTTTTGTTTAATAAAGTTTTGTTTAATAAAGTTTTGCTTAAATTTTCGCTTAAAGTTTTTAGCTCTTCTAAAAAAATTTTGTCATTTTCTTCATTAGAAATTTTACCATCACTAGAAATTTTGCCATCCTGTCTATTCTTATCATCAACTTTTTCGGACTGTAATTGAAAGGTTTGATTTACTTCATTAGCTATTTGATCAAATTTTTCAATCTCATCTAACGTAATAACATTATCATCACATACTCTTTGAAAGTAGTAATGTAGTTCATCATAGACTTCTTTAATATGTAAATGCTTAGTTTTTAATGATTTTCGTTTCTTAGTTATTAAAGATTTATCTAACATTGTAACAAGTGAAGTTGCAAAAACACCCGTACCTGTTAAAGCAGTAGCAACTACTGGAATTACTAAAACTCTGAAGATATAACAATTGTTAAAGCACCTAGACTTATTGTTAAGATATGCCAATTCCTTGTGTTACATTCTTAACTTGAGTCCATCTCTTTCCTTAATTAATTTTTTATAATGCTCTAATCTTAATAATAATTGAGATTCCTTATCTTTCATATACCTTACTCTATCTTTGTGTTTTTCTTTATTCATTTTTTCAATGTTAATCTTTTCAATGTCCATTAAAGTAGAACTACGTTCATATGATAACGAAGGATATATTCTTGCGGTTTCTTCCATTTTTAAAGAAATACTATTAGACACATGATATATTTTAAAAACCTGAAAGATGGATAAAATTCATGAATTTGAAATTCTCAACTTTTATGATTTTCGGTGTCCTGGAACGGTCATGATTTAAGCGAAAAAATTGTAATTCTCAAATTTTGAGATTCTTAACTTTTATGATTTTCGGTGTCCTGGAACGGTCATGATTTTAAGGGTGAAAATTGTAATTCTCAAATTTCAGATTTTGAAAATTTTGAAAAATTGGGTATTTTTAAAAACGCTTAAATATTCGCCCTTCGACCTTCGGCCACGTGAAATTTGAAGTCTACCTAAATTTTTGAAATTTTTGAAATTTTGATTTTTTGAAAAAAACCGCAAAAAAAGTGTGACATCCGGCGCAAGCGGAGCGAAGCAAAGCGAAGCGAAGCGTCGCGCCGGATGTCACACTATATACTACTAATGACACTTGGATTCGGTACTACTCGACGAATGTAAAGTGCAATATCTTCCACGTGAATTCTAAAATTGTCAACTTTAGCAAATGCATTCAGCGCAAATTCAGGCTTATTCAATGTCAGCTTGAGTCGCATGCTGGTATTACACAGTAAAAACTTTGACTGTCTAAAGAAGTCTAAATTCAGCGGACCATATAGCTGACATACTTCACTATCTTTAATCATAGCAGATCGCTTTACAAAGCCACTGTTTGTTTCAACATCAAATTTTCCTGCTTCATCTCTGTACCATCCCATGGCTTCCATATGACTTTTTTGTGCTGCTGGATGAAACTGTGATACATGATTGAAATATGATTTATAGGTATAATCGCTTTGACCACCTTCCACCTGCTGCTCTCCAATCGTTAGAGAAACATTGCGAAGTAATGTAGTCAATGGTAAATTGTTCAGTCCAACTTTATGTGTATCGTCAATAGCAGTTCCATCTGCTTGCTGAATTCTAAACCTCAAATCAACCATCGCATAACTCAAATTTATGTAGTCATCACTACCACCAGGAATAACAAATTCAATGGGGCCAGCATTCTCAGCTGTTCGAGGATGATAATCTACAATACTTGAACTAAGAAAATCTGTCTGTATGGCTTGTTGATCAAACAAACAAAAACCGGAAGTTTTACACTCCATGATTAGAAGTTATAGCAGCGTCGTCGTTTAGCGCCTGATGAATGATTAGAGCCTCTGCGACGTTTGCGTGAATGCCTTTTGACTGAAGATCGCACCTTACCAGCTCCGCGATGTTTCCTCCTTCCTTTTTTCATTCGTTTAGGTGATTTCTTTCCTTGAGTAACACCAGCAATGGTCTGCTTCAATGTTTTTAAACCGCGTTCCTTCCCACGATTCAACAAACGGCTCTAAAAACTTCTACCTCTGGAAAGATCACTAGCAACATCACCAGCAAAGCCAACGGCATTACTTAAAACATTTCGTTTTAAAGATCTACCGACATTGGATATGAGAGGTGTTACAACAGATTTCAGTGCACCAAGTATGCTACCTCCACGTTGGCGGCGAGCGCCGATGTAAATTTGTCCTCCGCCACTTACATAGGAGGGTCGTGAATAAAATGAGGCAGTTGGATTCATAGCTCAAACCCTAAACATTGTTAGTTACAACTTTGCATGAATCACTGTCGATCACTTAGATGAAAGATGTCGGCACGACGCATCCAAGAGTTCATACTTGAAGGATAACCAGTCCATTTAACAAGACACCATTCTTCACCTTGCCGTTTTTTACATCGAATGATTTTCTCTACCAAATATGTTTCACTTTCAGTGACTACCTCAATCTCATCGCGGTAAAAGCTACCCTCAATTTCTTCATTATCGTAATCTTTCAACTTGTAGGTGGTTGGAGAGTCTTTTTGATTAATCCTTGATACTGTAAATACCTCCTCTGTCCAATTCGGAAGGTACCCTTTAGCAAAAACACTTTTCACTTTTGAGATACGAACTTTATCACCAATTTTCATATCACTTTTCACATGAGTGCGTTTACGTTGGAATGATTCGCGCACTTTATCTACATTGTCAGCATTTACATCTACTGGTCTGAGTCCAATAGAACGATGGATAGAGTGATTGTAGGCATGGAGTGTATCTTGTAGAACCTTTGTCCAATTTTGTGTCAAGTTGGCAGTAAAATGTCGCCACAAGCGATTTTTTAATGTGCGATTAAAACGTTCAACGAGTGCAGCTTTATAAGCACTCTTTACACTAAACAACTCAATGTCATGCATCTCAAATAATCTTCTCACATGCTGATTTTCAAACTCTTTTCCTTGATCACTCTGAATTCTTTTTGGAATCCGACCTTCTCGAAAAATTGTTTGGAATGCTTTTGCTACTTCTTTCCCTTCTTTAGTTTTTAAAGGTTGAACCCACGCATAACGCGAGAAAATATCAATGACGGTTAAAATAAAATTATTGCCCGAGTTATGTTTTGAAATGGAGGCAACATCGCACAAATCTGCTTGCCACTGTTCATCGATGTCCTGAACAATATAATGGCGGGTGCGGTACTTCTTTTTCGCTTGTTTGTGGAGTGTATAGGTAGCCTGACCCTTTAACCATCGTTTCACTTGTGATTGTGGAAGACCACTCGCTTTTGATAATTTCTTGATAGATGCAAATCCTGCTGGATGTTTTACATCATAATAGATTGACTTCAAACGTTCAGTCGATGACGGCTGACTCTTTTTCCTCCTTCTCATCTTTTTGTTTTCTTGCCTTTCTACATTTACAACAACTGCAGCATTTAGCTTTAGCGGTTTTGCGATCGTGTTCACATTGCTTAGGGGTTTCATTATGAGAGCTGGCGCAGCAAGTGCAAGTGACAACGACATTCACCTCTGGCGGCTCATTACATGGCAAGCAACACATCTGCTTCATATTAATAGTCTGAGAACATGTATTTCCTGGGAGGAGCTGTTTTAAGTTTTCCTTTTACTAGTTTTAGTGGTGATGTAGATCTACGTCGAGTTCTTCCTCTTGTTTGCTTAGTGAGTGTGGGAGGGGATGTAGCAGGTGACGCCTTAAACCAATTTGTTGGCATTTTCATCGTCTGAAGCATTGGAGCAGTAGCCACTGTTGAATCAAGTTCTTTCAATGTCTCATTATTCAAAGCAAATTTTGGCACATTATGCTTTTTCAATAGTTTAAGAAAGTATGTTCAACCAGGTGGAACATAGCCCTGACGGCGCTTTCTACGTGTCGCATACTGAATCAAGTCTTCATAACGTGAAGCATCAATCACTTTATTTTCATCTGTAATGATTTCTCCTCTATCATTTACATTGAGATGGGGTTCAATACTGTTGAAAAGAGATATGGCATGTGCGCGAGATGCTAAAGGTGTAGCAGTCGATACAGAGTCACGCATCTTATTCTTCAAGTTTTTCAATTGCTCAACAGTTTCCGATTGTAATAATACAGCACGATGTGGATCTTTGATGTGAACATTTTGCTGATAATCTATTTCTTTCCTATACATTTGATTTGCAAGAGGTTGCTTTACTTGCTGCATGGCAGTCAATTGTACATATTCATCCTGAGGAATAACAATCATGCGAGAATAAGAACTCATAGTTTGTAGATAATCATGGGAGTTTTCAAAATATCACTTCGAAATCTAAATTCTTCCGGACACTCTTGCGTAAAGTCAATGAATAAGTAACCGTATGGTTTTTCAGTAGCTGCTTGAAAAATTTCAATTAAGGCTTTTGATCCTCTGGGTGCAACTTGTCGCGCTAAAATTTCAAATTGACTTTTATCTCGCGGATTCTTGAAAATAGCATAATAGTGTGTATTCAGGTTTCGTGTACGAGCTTCTTTTCCATCAGGAAACAAATTTTGTGTGATATAGATGATAAAGCACCATTTATGATGTGCTGCGCGAGTGAACATACCTGTAACATCTTTTGAATTCTTACTTTCTTTTAATAAATCATCCAATACAACAACATCATTAGACTGAAGTTTATCCACTGCAATAATTCCTTCATGTCGAATAAAGTTGCGACTTTGCAATTCCTGAAACAACGACGGTTGATAAATACCATAACACCAAATCACTCGATTGATAGGTTCCTTAAACAATTCCCTTCTTTTATCCAATAAATTCAGCGTGAAAACAGTTTTACCTGCATGAGATGGACCTGCTACAGTCAGAACTTTATCGCATTGAAGTCTGAAATCCATTTTATTACTTTGAGACTCAACATTTGCATAATTAACGCTTAGAGCCAAAGATATTACCCAATAGGTTGCCCACGGCAGGGGCTATCAGTGGAAGTATTGCTGAAAGGAAACCGCCCTTTTGTGTTAGAGTTTTCTTCTTTCTTTGAAAGGTGACTTTAGGATTGGAGATGAAACGCAATTTCGTAGCATATCGCTTAAGTAACTTTCGTTCTTTTGGTGCTAATTTCTTCGTCCTCAACTGTCTGACATGAGAAATAATTTCACAAATGAATTTATCGTTAGCATGTCGTATAGCATTGTATCGCTGATTTGCTTTCATTCGTCGGAGAGCTTGAATGGCTGAGGAAAACTTAGAAGACTTTTTACGTTTCGCCATTTTACGTTTCGCCATTTTCCGTGTTAGTCTTTGCTAAAACCTATCTTTACCACATTTGCATAGGTACTAACTATTGCGACATAAGTGACACTCGAAATGAGCAATGTCACAGTGGTTACATTTGCAAAGTTGAATGCAATTACGTATGAAACAGCGTTGACAAAAAGCATGCTTACATCTCTTGAAGATGCGCTTTTCATTTCCATCCTTTCGCTTACATACATCACAACACATAGTTTCACCGTTACTGATGTCTATAGCAAGTCTTTTTGAAGATATGAATTTGCTAGCCTTTTCTAAATAATAGACGCATGTACAGAAGGAATATACTTCGAGAGTGAGCAGACATAGCTCGAAAACCAGTTGTGCTACAATCAAGTACCACTGCATTTTCAATTTTTCTTTATGGAAAGTTGAATGTGAATATCTGAAATCGCTTCAATCACTAGACTGCTGCCATGATGGTTAAATGCGTTAAGACGTTCAGCAATTTTTATCATATGTCTTTTAAAAAATTCTTCGGGGTGATCTACCACTTCCATTGAATAAGAAGCAAAATGGAAAGAGCGACTTTCCACCTCTTCCTTTCCATAATGACTAAACTTAATTTTCGCAACTAATCGCGCCATGACAATGCTATTAGAGAATGTATTCATTAACTCTAGAAATAGAGTGCTAGCATCATCGACCACTGCTTCGATGTCGGTCTCATCTTTATGAAAATTTATCACATAATCTTGAACAGCTCCTTTTAAACTTTGCCTATGAAAATGTTATGTTCCGCAGTCGTTTGAGAAAGACATGATCGCCCTTTATCTAACCCATCCATTGCATGAAAACAACAACTCTTCTCATAGTAACATTTATTGAATAATAGTAACAAGCATGCATTATAAATCAATGGTTTGAAAGAGATAAAATAGATACAGCTGGTAACTATCAAACAGCGAGCAATGATAACCATACAGGACTTTGGCAGTGTTGAGGTAAGGAGGAAAGAAGCATTGGTTATGAACGTAGCTACTACAACGAACAGACAAAATAGGAACAGACAAATCCATAAAACGTTTCGTGACTTCATGATAATGTTGGTTCACTCTACTATCCCAAGGTGGGAGCAAAATATCATCAATGATTAGATTGGGAAATACTTTCCTCTCCTTACCAGGATTATTACAAAAGATGCGTATAACATTGAAAGCAGCTAACCATCGTTTAAAGTCAATAAGAAGAGCACTCTCACAAGAAATGCCATAGTCTTGCAAATATTTCAGATTAAGTCCATGAATGTGTTTTCTCGCCCATTGATCAACATTGGGATTGCAGTTGGCATGTTGATGATAGACACTGACAATCTGATATGTCCAATTGTTCATAGCAATAGCACTGAGCTCCTGTACAGGTTCACCCTCACAATCCATAAAAATGATGATAGAAGCCTAAAACGGAAATTTACACATCTAAGGAAACGTTCTATAACATATTACAAAATGAAGAATTACATCGATGCTTTTCACGACAAAATACACAAATGATATGATGGCAACGAAGAAGTAAAATGTATCTAATAAGACCACGTCTACGACACTCAAAGCACATAAGCGAATTGTCATAGGGTAGAGTTAGGAAAGGACTAGAATTCTCCTTCTTTGATTTGCGTTTTGAGGCAGCATTCTTCTCCGACCTGCGCTTCGTACCACTGCTGTTAAGGATTTGATCAATTATGTCGTCCACGTTGGGTGGTTTTGGAATATATAGGATGGATTCCATATGCATGGAGAGAGAGAGGCTATTTTATTATCCTTATGCCGACCATAATATAGCCCATTCACTTTGAAAAGGATATCCCAAGTACCTTCTCCGAGCTCGTCGCATGTGATGGGTGTTGAATGATCTCCCTCCTTCTTATAGTAAGTGCACCAATGTGATACCGGTAGGCAAATTTGATTACCATCTCAAATCTTTCTATATGGAGTATCCTTGTCATCTCTCGCCTTCCACTCTTGAGCAAGAGGAGTAGGAATGTCCATATTTAATGTCACGTACTCCTCAATAATATCAAGTTGGTGGCGAATGTACGGACTCACGGGGATCAGTATGTAGTCCCCATACTGATTGTGCATTATCTTGACATCTGTGGAAGGGAGCATTCCCGTTTGGAGTACTACGCTATGATCGTCATAACGTAAGACTTGTTTAAATTTACGCTGTAGCGGTGTAGGATTATGTACCTTGGTTGTTTCTTATACTGGCCTCAGTTGTAGATGATCTGATCGTAGCGAACCTTGTAACGCTTGACCGCCATTTTGTCCTACTAGTGCAGCAGATGGAGTAGATGCCTGACATTAAAAAAGATTGTATTAAGTTTACGTTCAAGGGAGGACAGGGAGGGAAGTAGCGACTTACCATTTTAGTTGGATAATAGAATAGAGAGAGAGAAAATGTGCGTCCGTCACTCGTGCGATTCAACGATGGAATGATTCTCACTGTGGGAGGCTTGCTATTTATATAGAAATGCTTGATTCTCATTGGATGATGATCCTCATTGGACAATAACATCAAGCTGATTCCAAATCTGGCCTCCGTTTACCAATCCGAGCCTTCATTCGCCCGCTGGAGCTGTTTCTTGGGAAATTCTAACTCTGTCGTTTTCCGTCAATCTCCCAAAATCTAAAATGGCGTCTCACATCTAAACGAAGACAGATATGAACAAGCCGTTTCTTTTAGCGCATTTGTCTTACTCTTAGCTTTCAAACGAGCTATTGCACGACAAAATCCGTCCACTAGAAGCCAAGATCGAAGCGAGCTCTCCCGAGGGGGGGGGGAGGTCAGTAAAATTTGATGAAAAATGTTTTGGTGACGGTCCCAGGTCGAAATTCCACACTTTGGAAAATTTTCAAAATTTTACCCATACAAAGCCACTCTGACACTTAGGATTTTTTCAGGTGAGCTCCGACCTAAAATCTTGTAACAGCTTTAACTTTTGAACGAAGACAGATATGAACAAGCTGTTTCTTTCACTGAATTTGTCTCACTCTTAGCTTTCAAACGAGCTATTGCACGACAAAATCCGTCCACTAGAAGCCAAGATCGAAGCGAGCTCTCCCGAGGGGTGGGGAGGTCCGTGAAATTTGATGAAAAATGTTTTGGTGACGGTCCCAGGTCGAAATTCCACACTTTGGAAAATTTTCAAAATTTTACCCATACAAAGCCACTCTGACACTTAGGATTTTTTCAGGTGAGCTACGACAGTCCACCCTCCCAACCTGGCCGGCACACCACGCCAACCTAGACACCACATCACCGCGCGCTATACGACGGTCGGCCAGAGGGGGGGGACGTCAGCGAACCTGACGGACGCACGTGGCCGGCACACCACGACACTCTGTCGTTCCAGAGGGGGGGACGTCAGACTCAAAGCACCACGGCGGCCGACCACGTCATTCTGCGGTTCCAGAGGGGGGGGGACGTCAGCGACGTCGGCCATCTTGCGAGGTCCAGAAGTGGAGTTTTACTTACTACTGATATACTTATTCTATGGCAGCTACATCTCATCTCAGTGAGGCCATCAGACACGAATGGCGGCAGTCGGCTTCAATAGTGCAGTAGACCTAAAAATTTTGAAATCAAAGAATTTTAACACTACTTCTGGACATCCCGCTGCTAAAAATGTACTGTAGTTTCTATTTCGTTTCACGAGCTATTTTATATTAAGGCATGTCTCAATGTTTTTTGCTAGTTCCCGAGCTTGTAATTTAGCTCGTGAAAAGCTAATAATTTGCAACCCTGTTGCAACTTTCATGCTTTAAATCATAGCTTGTAAATTAACTATCAAATGACTATTAATTTACACTCCTGATAAAAGCTGCTGAAATGCGAGCTATTTTCTTGCTTGGTAAACTCATATCAGTTTTTGATATTGTAATACATCCCCTTTTCTCCTGATTGAATTTACAAATAGAATGTCAATTCATGAATCTATGCTAAATACAAACTGTAGTAATACGTATGTGAGGTTGGCGCAACTATTTTTGATTTAACTGTGAACCACTACCACAATTCACATCAACCTTACAATTCGAGGTCGCTGATTATGAACCACTACTCGGTTTCACGAAATTCAGCCTCCTTTGGCCATAAAACGCAATTCAAATTTCAAATTGGTTACGCTGTGAAGCTGGTGCAACCAATTTTTCCGACTTTTATAATATCAGCGCATCAAAGCAACAAACCTCATTGCAAACGATGAAGTATCCATGCCTAATTATGCACCACGCAAAAAATTAATAGAAATAATCAATCTCTATTTTTATCAAGTTTGCAAAATTTTTTATGCCAAAGTGTGAAGTTAGCGCAACCGAACTTCAAATCAATATTACTCAGCACCCAACCAGTTATATATCACATAAATAACACCAGCGGGTGTGCCAGGTCAATATTCATCAGAATCAATCAAACATAGGTAGTCATTCATTCGTTCAAAAAGAAAATACGAGTATTAAGCACCAAAATCACATGCCAAAGCTTCTAATTAAATAATGAACATCCAGCGCAACCATTTTTCATTCCGAGTGTGCCACTCCTGAAATGCATGTTTCCTGTACAATTTGGGGTCGCTGATTATGTGCCACGCATCAGTTTTACTAAGCTCGGCCTCCTTCACTTGGAAAACTCAATTCAAAGTTCAAATACTACACTCCCTAGAGTGAAGACCCGGGATTAGAGTCTGCCTACAAAATCTCGACTTTTCAGATCCCGGGATTCGGAATTTACAAGCTCTGACATGGGTTCGACACTGATAAAATATAAGCAAACCAGCTGCACTTATAGGTAAAATGACAAGATAGCAAGATGATCAAAATCACAACTATTTCTTCAATTCATTGCACTAGCACATTGAGATTACCAAATTCCCAAGCTCTGGATTGCGCGATTGGAGAATCTTTTGTGTGCCTTTTTACCCCAAGATAGGCTGATGCTGTGAACAACAACTGTGGACAAGTGAAAATAATTCTTCCTGAACTAATCAATCCCGGAATTGAGATAACCAGATGCTAATAATGTAAACAAAAACTGTAATCTAGTGAGCAATTTGTCTCCTAAGATCTCAATCCCGCTGATTAACTCGATTCTTAATCCCGGTATTGTGTCGGCCTACTTCGCCAATGCTCATCTTCAAATTGATCATGCCTTCAATGTAAAGATTCGTACACGAAGTTTGCCGGATTTATTGAAAACGATTGTACTGATGCTCGTAAGAGTGTTTTTGATTTCAAGTCAAGAAAAAATACATCGAACACTTAGAACACCGTGAAAGCGTTTTACATCCGGCATCTAGAAGCATGCATGACAATCAGCTGTTCGTTTCATTCTCAGTCAGCTGTTAATTTATAGATTTTGTGATTTCACAAAGTTTTATCTTCACCAATTTGTCCTACTTCAGACGGAATACAGCTATATTGTTAATTTCTCAATACCCGGATTTTGACCCTCCAATTCCGGAATTAGACCCCAATCCCGGGATTGGAATCCATAGTCACGGCTTCTGTAATTTTATTTGCGAAGACAAATCCACATTTGTATAAATCGATCAATCACATTAGTTGAGTTCATGTCCGCAGTAAGTGTAAGTGTTAAGCCTGATACACACTGGAGCGAGCTGCCACAAGCAATCTGTTGCGTCCGACGTCTCGCATCAGTGTGTAATAGCATTGCGCGGGGAATATCACCGCCTCCCACGCGTTGCCTCGCGTCGGAAGGATATTTAGAAAGTTTAATATTGTGGCAACCTCTCGCCTGCAAATGCTGAGTCAATCATGTAACTGCCAATCGGAGTACCGGTAGTGGGCGGCTCATTCAATGCCAATTTTCATTCACACAATCAAGACTCATAGTCATCATGTCCGAGTGGTCGAGTGCCGAAACAGAAGAATTGATCGACCTATGGAAATCCCGTGATTTCTTGTACAATACCAAATCGAGGGACTATTTTGATCGAGACAAAAGAATAACAGCCTTCAAAGAAATGAGGACACAATTATCATTTGATAAATCAGGTGAGAGAATATCTAAATTATATATGTATATTAGCTCCAGGAAATACGAATTTTGAAAACCTTCATTGTATTGAAAGATAATTTTTATCTATAAATATTTGAAAACTGAATGTAGGCCCTACTTTGTGATGTATAGATATTACAATGATTGCTTGCATGATAAAATTTATTCAATGGAATTAAAGACCATCCATTACGTCCGATAACATGATGAAAAATAAATGTCAGTAAACAATTAAACGAGTGTACATCTTTACCATATTTCCTATATGCAAACTTTATAACAACAATAATATCTCTAGAAAAATGAAGGAACGATATTTCATATGGATCTATTCAATGCCAGATAAATGACGTATGTTTATTGTCTACAATGAACTTTGCAAAATTAACAATTATTCACCTTACGCTTAATTTGTGTACCCGAACTTATGAATGCATAGTCGCTTAAATGCATGATTGCATTACAGCTACAGTTATATCATTATTTCAGAAAAAGCAATCAAGTCGAGGATGAAATCCCTTAGAACACAATACTGTCGAATGAGGTCTGAAACGAAGAAGGTGCCGAGTGGGAGTGGCGTAGAAGACATGGTCACATGGCAGTATTTGGAATCATCATCTTTCCTGGAACCGCATTTAAAGCCAAGGAGCTCTGTGACAAACTATGCAGCTACATCCTCTGTTGAACATATAGCACAAGTAAGTTACCTATTTATCATATGCATCATATGTATGTTTAGTCTATCGGTCTATCCGCTGATTACAAGTACACATTTATCCATCAATGATTGACTAATTAATTTATATATGTAGGTATTAATACTATGCTTATAATACTAATTACTATAAATGATACACTTATAATAATTTCTATATTAATTTGTCATCAGGATACCCTTTCTATGCGGTATTCTCACAATGTACTGTTTGTAGGAGATAATTTATAAATTCAAAGAAAAACACAACATTATCATGAATATAGTCAAATGCATTTGCATGATGTCATAGATAGTCAATTCACTTAACTTAGATCATGTTCCATGGCCAGGGAACTTGGCCTGATGAATTGAAAAACAGACATAATTCATCACGAACCGATTTCGCGTATTTCGTAGGATTTTTCATATGCTGATGATCAATATTGGTCATTGTCGGTTCGGTTCGCCACGTACCTATGCGGATTTCATGTGTTTCAAGATCTTCCGTATCAAGTGATCCGGAAGGCATGTACTGATTGCTGATCTTGGTCCCCAAGTAATTGTGCAAGCAGCAAGCTGACATAGTAATCACTTCCGCTTTCTCTGGTGAAACCAACAGTCTTGACAAAAGAACTCTAAATCGATTTGCCAATATTCCAAATGCATTTTCAGAGACTCGGCGTGCTCTGCTCAAACAGTAGTTGAAAATTCTTGTTGGTACATTAAGATTTGAGCGCGAATAGGGTTTCATGAGATTTTCGGTTAAGGGGAACGCATCATCCGCGACAAAAATATAAGGCGTGGGCTTTGATCGCCCAGTCAAGGGCTGTTTCGGAGGTAGAGGAATTTTATTGTCCAACAAATCCTTTCCAAATTGTGAATTTTTAAGTACACCACCATCAGATATTCTTCCATTACAACCGAGGTCGATAACCAAGAATTTGCAATTTGCATCAGCAAGAGCCAATAAAACGATACTAAAGTTGCCCTTATAATTGTAACCCAGAGTGAGCGGGAGGTCTTAAAGCCACATGTTTGCCGTCTCTAGGGCACCACAACAGTGTTCGAAATGCCACTTTTATTGAAATTCTTTTTCCACTAATCGCCATTCTTCTTCCGTTTCAGGAGCCTGCAACACAAGTAAATTTGGATGAGTCGACTCAGAGCCATGAAAATGACGAAGTAGAGAACTTAGATGCCAGTCTGAGTAGTGGTCAGATCATGGTTAAAAGGAAGAATGATACGTTGATTCCAGAGAGGAAATCAAAAAGACAGAAGCAAGAAGAAATGGAAGATTTGGTTATATACAGAAGAGCCTGAATTGCCTGGAGAAACTAAGGGAAAGTACATGTAATGACGAATTCGACATTTTTGGCAAACATGTCGGGCATGAATTACGTAAAATCAATGACGAACAATCTGTACGTCTGGCTAAACTGCAAATACAACAACTGTTATACAATATACAATCAGGATTGCACATTGTTAATGGTGAACAGCGTGTTTTATCAAACAGACATGCACAATCAGAATATCATAATCCTAACGAAGGACAGGCTTTCGGCAATCTATTTACCTACACAAACATTTAATTGATATTGCTGACTTGTGTTCTGTTGAATAAAAATATTGCCCTCAATGTTTTCTTTTAGTAAAATTTTCAAATGTTTTCTATTTTCAAATACACGTACATCGTCTTTTAATTATGATTTAAACTTGAATTATAGTGAAGAACATTTCAATTATTCTTTATATATAATGAACACAAATTACCTCACAGAGACGGATAAATATGATTAGGCCCAACTTACTTTTATGTAGCCTTCTAATGCTTTGCTGATAGCTCTTGCGGTTTCTATGACAATTTCTCCAACCAACTGATTCGATATCCGAAAAAGGTATGAAATAGGTACTTCTGAATGTTTCGCCTGTAATAAAAAATATAGTGTAGGTCCTATATTTAGATATCAGCATGGTGATTATACTACTTAAAACTGTTGTGTTATATAACAATCATGTACTGTACGTTGCGTAGTTAATGCAATAGTGTTAATTTTATGAGATATACAATACATTTAAAAATCCCTTTAAGTTGACAATTTTTAACTGTATTTTTAACATTTCTAAATATCTATTTGAAAAGTTGAAAAGTTTCTTATCGTTTCTCATGATTAAGAGACTGTGCGCCGTATGCACAGTCGTCACTCAAGATGAAAGTCGAGATAAAATAAATCTAAACAGAAAATTATTTTCTTAATTTCGTCGTATTTTAGGAAGATAATTTACTTATCAAAAATGAATGAAGTAGGTATATATTTTGATATTCTGTATTACTCAGATTAAAAGTACATTTTATGCTATAAAATGTATGCGTATACCTGTAATTCATATTCGATATAGCCTACCAAAAATTATCGAGAATAATTAACCTGCTCAAGAAATAAATTGACTTGCTCTTACCTGTTGCCATAAAACGTAAAGTGACGGCTAGACGATCATGAGTAGGTACTGCCATTCTAAAGTTGGTATCCTTCTTTATGATCATTGGTGCCACTAAATTATGCAGCTCGTCAAATGTTTCGGCATCCATCCGCATGAAATTTCGATACCGAGCACGATCACTTGCTCTAATCTCACTTATCAAGCAGTTGTAGGCTCAAAAATGAACCAGTAGTTGAAGGACTAGTGTCTATGAAAATTATATAGCCAAAAATCTTTTTTTCCAAAAGTACTTAAAACATCGATAACTATAAGTGTAAAATTTATCAAACACCATTAACTGTGACGAGCGTTACTGTGGCCTTTGTCTTTTACGTGATTGGTGTGACACTATGTTTAGTACTGCATATGAGATCATAACCACGTATTTCGTCTGAAGGGAATATACTGAAAATATGGCAGTTGTCAAGCAAGGTAGGCCAACACCTGATATAAAAATTGAAAGTACTCACAGAGAAAGAAAGCAGAAATACACAAGACATTTTAATGCATCAAAATTTCAAACATGTGAGCGACTGACCGGCCATGAGAAGCGCAACAAACAGTAGACCTTGCCTCCTTTTTTCTCGAGAAAATGTGGTCCGGATAGAGCGGAAATAGTGATCTCAGCCACTTGAGTAAGGTGGTTAAGCGACATGAGCAATCACTTCTCATGTGCACTTTCACTTGACCTTAAAAGTGTTCGGGAAATTGTTATCAAAAATTCAACTTTCATAAATTCAAAAATTAATGTTGTAACATAAAAAATGTCTGGTATTCCAATGCCGAGTGAAGGCCCATGGTCTGGGCGCACGCGACGCCACTGGTTGACATCTAACCCATCAAACTTAAGCTCGTCCTCCCATTCACGATAGTGAGTGACTCTTTGACGATTTCCACTTATATCATCATAGTGAAGAATGGAGAGGACGGCATACTTGAAGCACTGGGACTGACAGTCTACATTGATGACAGCCGTTTTGTTAGCCAGTGCTTTGGGTAGGGTGAAACAACCGCTCCCTTGTAAATTTTCCAAGAGATTGATTTTAATGTCTACTTTCTCTATCCCATCAAAATACTAGGTATAATTTCCTTTTCTGCATCCCTTGAAGAAGGCTAGGCCGAAATATTGGAAATAAATTACTAAACGGTCGCAGAAAATTGTTTTTGTTGCAAATTGAATGAATCCCGACCGATGGCAACTAAAAATCAAATTCACGCTGTCTCTTTCATTAAATTTATTTAGGTTGCTGACGAAATAGGTAGCATGTCTCTCTATCAACTCGTTTACATCACCTATGAGATCAGCAGCACAGGAGGCTCTCCTAATGGTCACAGTGGACTCTACTTCTCCCGTGCTACTGTCTACCTTTTTGAAACGAGCAGTGAGATTGAACATGCCTTTTAGTAAAAACCTATCCAAGCTTGTCAACATTTGATTCATTAGACCTATATTATTCATCAAGAAAGGATGAATATCATGTATAGGTTCAGAGCTTTCTAACTCATAGTCGCGAACGAGCCTCTCAAGGGAAAGCTTGCTCAGCCTTAGAGTGACAGTGTTGTCAGTGTAAAGCTCTGTGGGATGGGTGTGACAGTGTGCGAAGAAAGAACAAACTCTGCAGGAAAGGTCTTCTGACACGAAGAACAGGAAAAGCCGACGTGCGATGAAGGATGCTTCCTATCTGATGTCGTCGGTGGTTGCCTCACACTGCCACAGGATCCGCCTTCGATGTGACGTTGCAAGTTGGCGCTGTTGTAGAACGTGCGTCCACAACCATCACACTTGGACCGTCGAGGTCGACGCTGAGCCCTCCCCTGCAGGCATCGCCAGTGGTGTGACGTCTCAAACTGTAGGCTGAGGCGAAGATCTTGTTACACCGCCGCCATTGCAGCTCCTCCTCCACTTCCATCTCCTCGAATTTGATCTCCTCATCGATCTCTACCACTTCGATGGCCTGGTCCTCCAGCAATCTCTCCACCGACTTAACGGAGAGGAGAGGGAGTTCGTTCGCTGCAGCGAGTGGTGGTGGTGGCGATGCAGGGATGATGGTTGGAGGAGAGGGGACGTCTCCGTCCAGGAGGTAAGCTGCGAGAGCTGTTGAAAAAAGGAAAAGAGGTTAGTGTTTTGAAATAATGAGCATGTCTCATCACCTTTCCCATCACACTTACCATCAAGTGAATTGATCTCCGGCAGCAAGGAAGGACGCGGAAGGGGTAAGAGTGGGACAAGGGCCGAGGGTGGAAGGGTCCTTGGCTTCGGTGTCGGAGGTATATGGTGACGGGTAGCCGGTACAGGAGCAGGCGGTGGAGGTGGGGCGATGACGATGTCCGAGGTCGACAAATGAGTCGGTGGTTGAGCGGACGTAGACGGGCGGGAAGGTAAGGCCGGAAATTACTCGCGGTATTTCCGCCTCGAGGCTTCTTCCCACTTCTTCATCTTGACCAAATCTGTAGAGAGGAATGAGAGATTAGAGATTGAGATAAGGATGATAAACAATCTAAACATGAGATGTTTGAGATACTTGCACTTGCCAAGCCGCTCATAGGCTGTGCCGACAAGTAAAAGCGTCATTTGTTGTCAAGGATTCTGGAAATTATATTGAATTCGAAACATTTACAGATCATCACAATTTACATGCATTTGATGAATACAAACAAAGCATTACTCTATAATCGCAGCACAGAAACTGCAGTGTTGCGACACTCCCGCCGCCAAAAATCCTATGTACAAATATTACACGCACATGATTGTAAAAAAGTTCCACACTTTCAGATGTCCGGATCGATCGAGTGAGTGCTTGAGTAGAAGAAGATCATATGAACGTTACTCAGAGTTACTAAGAGGATTTTACTTATCGTAGACGTATCAGTCAAATGTCAATAAAATCACCGAAGTATACGAAGAATATTTCATTGAATGAATAATAGATATCAGCAGTTTCTCACTTCTGCACCGAAACGCAACTGATTCACATTATGAAAGTTAAATTGATGTCACTGAATGAAATGCGTAATGTGCTTTTTAAAAAAAATGCTATCACTAATTCTATAGATTACAGCAATGTACCGTTGTTCACTGTTAATGTCACCGTTATTAGTCACTTAAGCCATTATTGCAATCATTGTCAATGTTGTCACGGTTCATGTTCTTTTGGAACAGGTTCAGTAGTTTTTCGTTTGCTGCACTTTTTTGCTTGTCTTCCTCGCACCCGCGGATTACTTCGAGGTTTAAATAAGCACCCAGAATGCTTCCTACACACGTGACAGTCTTTTAGCACAGAATTGATAGCTCGTCGCCCACTTGGAATCCAATACTTTTCTCGCACTTTGGAGAGTACTTGACTTGCCCCTGGATGCAAATCATGTCTTTCATGAACATCTCGAATGATTAATTTGGTCAAATAATGATCTTTCGGCATTAATATCGGCATCTTAGTTTCATAACTCAAGCCAGAATTCGCAAGTCTTCCAAAGCTTTGAATAACTCCATCGTATGTTAGTTTCAGACCACGTTGTCTAATTAGTTTGCTATCTCGATTGATCGTCAATAACTCCAATAGTTCTGCATAAGTTGATGACTGAATTAACTTGATCCACTTCATTGGCACTTTTTCTGTATCTGAGGGAGAGATTGTCATAGCTGGCCGTTTACCTTGCATAAATTCGATAACTTTCTCAATGGGCACGCAAACCCTCAACACTTTCGACAATTTTGAGTATCTTTCAGTATTCATTCCGTCACCGTAGGGTGAGATTGAAATCGATCGATGAGACTCCGTAGAATGAAAAAGCATCAATTTTTCTTTGACAAGTTCTTCTTCGTACTCATGTTCCATCGAGGGAGTAAATGGCTGCAAATTCCACTTAAGCCAATTTTCAGAATTCCGCGAAAGCCAAGTAGGACCATGCCACCAGCAGTTGTCTGTGATCAGAACTTGTGAACAAATTCTTCGAGTCAGTCTGCCAGCAGGATTTTCCAGAGTATTTATATATCAAAAATCAAACTCGCTTGCTTTTCTCTTGATTTCTTCGACTCGATTGCGTACAAGAACGCTCAGTGTTTTCTTGCATGTTATCCACTGAAGTGCTATCATTGAATCAGACCACAGAATGCACGACGAAATCGACTGTTTAATTTCATTTCTTATAAAGGTCGTGATTCGAACTCCAATCAGTATAGCCAGGAGTTCCAGTCTCGGTATTGAGAAACCCTTTTTCTTGTTCTTGGAATTGAAACACGGTTTTGGTCTAACCTTCGCCTTGGATATGATCAGATGTGTTCTATGTTGAGTGCCATCGAAGTATCGGACATATACAACATCACCATAAGAATTTTCTGACGCATCTGTAAAACAGCATAACTGCATCTTTTGATTGCCGCCTACACCTATGTGTCTGTTGATTTTGTGTTCGAAAATGATTTCAAGGTCGGCGCATAAAAGGCAGATAAGGCATATAAAAGGCACATACAAGGCACATAAAAGGCAGTCATTCAATGACAAATTGCTTTTAGTTTTCGCGGACGCATCGAATACTAGTCGCACTTTTGTAGTCAAACTATCATCTTTCATCACGATTTGGTGGGGAAGGTAATGAACAACACCACATGTTTCTTTATCAGCATTGATTTTCCCAATAATTCCATCACTTTCTTGTTTTTGAATGATGTCATCCACCTTCTTCATTACTGGTCCGTTTCCATACCTTTTGCATATTGATCGTAATGGGCTCAGAGCCAAATTTTCATTAGTGGGTAAGTTGGGCAATTCATCTTTCCATGGAAAGCGGATTTGATATCGGTTATCACGGAATTTAACAGTGTCTTCAAACTTTCGAACGGCTACTTCGTCATCAGATTGTTCTGGGCAGTCAGTAATTCCGATGGAATCTAACGACCATAACTTCGAATAATCATTCTTTTCGCAATAGTTTGACATAATGTCCAACTTGTCATTTATCGGAACTTCGCTTTCGAATGACAAGGGGTTTGATTGTAGTCCATGTGCTGAGGTCTTAGCGTACATTGCCATAGTTCCGCTTTCTGTGGCAAAATGTGAGATTTGGGACGTTGTACAAACACCTCGTCCGATAATGATCCATCCAAATAAGGACTTTTTTAACCAGATTTGTTGTGGCACTAATTCTACTCGCTCGGGCTGAATTATACAATCATAAAAATCGTTTCCTATCAAAATGTCTATTGGATTTTCCTCAGGAGATTCTGGTCGGGGATCGGCCAGAAAGTAACTCTTCATTTTGCTTTCCAAGTAATTGGAGTCAATGGGCATTCGCACAACATTTGCATGCATATTTTTGACAATGCTGACTTCTACTCGTATATTTTTTCCTGACATAGCTTCGATTGCTATCGCAGATTGATGACATGATATGTTAGTAGGGTCTGGATTAGCGAACGTATGCACAGCCACTTGTTCTGTTGAACTTCGTTTCAGCTTCAACTCCATTGCGAAGGCTTCGGTTATGTAGGATCTGCTGCTCAAAGTGTCAAACGCCATTCTGCATTTGCGCACACGGAATGGTTTGTCGGTTGATTAAACGAACGCAACAGCTGTTGGGAAGATAACATACTTTGTTTTAGCTAAAGTACTCGTTTTGTCTTCATCCCTTGATTTGTCATCATTTGTGTAGAAGGACTTTTCCTGTCGGTCAACTGGCTCAAAGGCTTTCTGTGAAGTACGCCTGACATTACTTTCAATGTTATTACATCGATCAGCATTTGAAAATTTCTGAGGGCAAAGACTTCGATTATGAGAATTTTCGGACTTACAATGTGGGCAGTATAATCGCTTTCGGCATTCATATGTTCGATGATCCGTCAGGAAACATTTAAGACAACATTGGTCTAGCGCATCAATTCGAGATTCCCGATCTAAAAATCTAGGACAGTCCTCATTCCAGTGACCCATTTCCTTGCAGAATTTACAAGCCGAAAAAGGCGACACCTGTTTCTCCGAATATCGAATGCGATTTCCTCTGTCAGTTGTCTGCACTTGGTGGAAATTTCGATAACTCGCGTGCTTATTATTTGAATACTGTGGGCACGAATTTCTTTTATCATTTCCGAAAAAAGTTTGCTCATATTCGGATAGGCTATCAATTTTTGTGCGATCAATGTCAATCTCCTGAAAAATCGTCATGTGCTCTTCCAACAAGTTTCTCAAGGATGACAGCTTCATTTTCTGACTACCGCCGACAGATTTAGTGAACTGATATCTCAAATCTTTGGGCAGTTTGCCAAGAGTATCTAGAAGAATCAGATCCTGTGAATCTGAGTCAATGCCATATTCAGATAAAGCATGAGAGCATATATCCAGTTCGTCGGCAAAATTTCGAAGTTTCAAAATTTCATCTGACTTGCTAATGCTCGGCAAGTTCTCTATCTTCTGTCGGTAGGCACGTTTTAGAACAGTTTGGGTGCCGTACCTTTTCTCTAGCAGTGACAGTGCAAGTCTATACTCGTGATCTGATTTTAGCATTGAAATCGCTCGTCTCGGTATAGGCCCTAACGCATCTTGAAGATATCGTAATTTCACTCCGTCTGGTAGATTTTGGCAATCAACGGTAGCATACCAATTTGAATAAATGTGGTAATACTCCGTGATTTCACCGTCATTTTCAAGTGGCTTTATCGGATGAAGCTTTGCGAACAATTTTGAAATATCGAGTTTTTCTTTTTCCCTACTTCTTTGTTGTTCATTAAGTTCAATGGTTTTCATTTGCAAACTAATCTAATCGTCATGCCGCTTCGCTTTAGCTTCTAAATTCTCTCTGTGCCGCCTCTCAATATTTTCTTCATGTTTTTCAACAAGTCTATCGCTTTCTTCTTTATCGCTACGGCTCTGCGTCAAATCGCTTTCTATAACGAAACACTTCAGCAATTTTACAGTGTCGCTAATTTTTTGAGATAACATTCACGGTCTCGCGTGATGAGTCGTCTTCATAAACAGTGGACTTCAGATCATCGCTGAGATCTTCGATGATTTTCTCGGACAACTCGATGTAACTCTCATACTGGTTCTTAACATCATTCAGCAATGCCTTCAAATTCGCAATTTCTTCACTTTATTTCACGTACTTCTGCGATGTCTCTTTACCTAACAAGCTCAAAGCTTCTTCGTTTTTATTGCTAGCATTGTCAAGCTTTAGCTGCAGCTGCTTCAAAAGTCGTTTGTACTTCGATTGGGGAATAAGTCTAGTTACAGGCATATTTTACGGAATTTTCTATTCGTCAGATTTTAGTCCTTGAGCGCTTTATAGCTTTAGAATGTCTTAGGAATAATATTTCATGAGCTTAGTTGACTAGATTACGGATCATTTAGACGCTCTGCTACCAATTTCATGTGCCGACAAGTAAAAGCGTCATTTGTTGTCAAGGATTCTAGAAATTATATTGAATTCGAAGCATTTACAGATCATCACAATTTACATTTATTTGATGAATACAAACAAAGCATTACTCTATAATCGCAGCACAGAGACTGCAGTGTTGCGACATAGGCTTCCCTGATTGCTCCTTGGGGGACGAGTTCCCCATTACGAATGCATTCATGCACTGAAAAAGAATGGGAGCAAAGATAAGCAGAGCACCACAATAAAATTTTGGATTCGGTTTAAAAATGAATGAAATAGTGGAGATGACGGATCGCGATTTACGTTTAAAATGAATACTCTCGTGGATGTCCACCCTAATGATGTTAGTAATAGAGTTAGTCAACCTCATCCTTGACACAAAAACTTACATTGCTCGATGGTGGCCTTCTCCATTTCGGCAGACACGCGGTAATATTCAACTTTGTTGAATTCCATGACGGACAGTCGATTGTGGATGATTAATTGTAGGTATAGACTTCAACAACTGAAAAGGAAATATGAGAATCGCTTCATTGGCATAGTCAACTTTTATCATGTGAACAATCATTCAACCAAGTTTCCCTCTACTACATATCATAAAGACTAACCTTTGTCGAATGGCTGAAGTACTCTGACCCGGTGAGAGAAAGCATCACGTTGAGTATGAAGTCGAACGCCCAACATGAGCAACGGCGAATGATGATGTGAGCATCATAACATTTAAAGTTGTGAAAGATGACGGGGAGCGTTCGCCTTTTGAGCCTAAGAGTCAAATTACATTTACTGCATAAGGCAGACCTAAATTTACCACTGAGATGGCGATGGTCCCTCGCTTTCCTATGTTGCTGATCATCAAAGGATGAACAGCAGCGAGGACATTCCGTGGTCCTATCAAATTTAAGTTCATCGGCTTCTGTGAAGCACATAGGTTTCCTAGTCAGCACACTCCTAGCCTTGCCACACATGCATTTCATTTTGATTCCTATAATATGGATGCCATACTTCATAACAGGCAATGGCTGCTGCCTCATGCGTTTGGTCTTCTTGTTCAATGTAGCATTCAATGTCCACATAGATGGTGCATATGGGACTGAGCTCATTGCCGTTTTCCGCATACCTAGAAAATTTATCTTTGGGCATGACTTTCATTTGAAGTTTACCCCGAGAGCACCACTCGTAATGCTGTTCAAAGAATGGCTTAGATGTGAAACGCCGTGTGCAGCGATCACAGTAATGAAAATTTTTCCGATAGGTTGCTTGATGATAGCATAACTCTGAAATTTTAGGAATACCACAATAATGCCATTCTAGGTGGCTGTCGCTATACACTAGGAGGAGATTGACAACCCGGTCGAAGTTACTTTGGCGGTTGTTATACCTAGCGCCCTTCAAAATTTTTCCCAGAGATGGACGACTATCTTAATTTTATTTAATTTTTCAAATTGGGCGATGTCCCTAAAATCTAATGTGGTGACATCAAACCCATCAAACTTAAGCTCGTCCTCCCATTCGCGATAGTGAGTGACTCTGACGATTTCCACTTATATCATCATAGTGAAGAATGGAGAGGACGGCATACTTGAAGCACTGGGACTGACAATCCACATTGATGACAGCCGTTTTGTTAGCCAGTGCTTTGGGTAGGGTGAAACAACCGCTCCCTTGTAAATTTGTAACACGTTTGAGTCTTGTGTGGGTCGTCGGTGAGGGTGGGGACATCACAAATATTATTTTCAAAGGGGGGAAGGTGGACCTCGTACACTCTCTTTCTCTTCACTCTTCTCTCAACCTCTCGCAACTTTTCCACTTCACTCCCCAACTGTCTGTTAATCACCTTCGTCTCTTCCACTTCCTTCACCACAACTCGCATCCGCTCTACTCCATTCTTCCCACGCATCAACTCCGACTCTTAACGCTTAACTGCATTCACTCGCTTCAACATTCCACTCATTTCCTTCAACCACTCCTGCTCCTTCTCTCGCAGCTCCTCCAACTCCTCTCTCAACGCCTTCATGCCATCAACCTTCGCCTTCAGCTCTTCATTCTCCTTCAAAACTTTTCTAGTCACACTCACCATACCCATTATACGATCCTCCAACCTGAGAAACGCCTCTGTATCATGCGCCTCTTTCCTAGGCGATGATACAGCTATCGGCCCACCCATCTCACCATCCGACTCTTCAGACCACTCAAATCCCAAACAATGTGACCATCAACTTTCTAGTCTCATCACTCGCTCGCTCAATCTCCCCTTCTACCTCTACTTCCTCTTCACTCACCACTGCCTCCTGTTCCTTCGCTACAGCAACCTCCATACTTTTGACTGCCGCAGCCAACTCCTCCTTCGCCTTAATTATCTCACTCAACCACTCACGAAACAACTGTGTACCAATGTTTCCGGACGGGCAAGATTCATGCGCCTTCCGGAAACCCTCAACATCATCCTCATCACACAACACCTTTTGATGAACGCAGATATTAAACACATGCACTCTCTCACGTTGGTCTAGCGTCTCCTCTTTGACATGCTTTCGATACTCGATGCCCCTGGCCAATTTGCCGCAGGAGTACTGCGTTACGATAAAACGTGGAGTTTTTGTCATTGCATTTATGAAGTAAAAAGCAGTTTGATAGCAAACGATGGAATAAGACGACTCGTCGACAAAATTTAAAGAGTAAGATTCCTAGCTTTATACTAAAACCCAAAGTTTGATAGCAAACCCTGTCAGAGCACTCACCGTTCGATAGAAAACTGGAGTGAAGACTAGAAAGATGCAACGGTTTACATACCCTTCCAACACAAAGCCACGATTCGGTCTTTCTAAATTTGGTCATGCTTTTGACTTGACAACGAGGCTTTCCCTTGTATTCCGTCGTCAACGCCTTGTAACACAAAGACTGCTACGTCTGTTACCCAGTGTTATCACAAAGGCAAACGATTGACGACAAGAGGCGTTCTCCTACGACTGTTGCCCAGTGCTATCACAAAGGCAAACGATTGACGTCAGGAGGCGTTCTCCTGCGATCAAGACTGGCAATTTGATCGGCCTGATAGCACACCAGCAACCATTTAGGTGTTATGCTCTTGAATCCATTACAGGCATTACTCAGAGGGGATCTAATCCCAACTCCAATGCCTCGACCCACAAATCCAACGTCGGGCGGACAGAGCGTGCGTCATGTCACTGTGTTGGTATCCGGGCCCCGATTTTGACATAAAAACCGGTGGAGTTGTTTACAAGAGGAAACATCCCAAGTCGTTGCCTTTTATTCTCAGCTTGATAGCAAGCCGTTTTTAAGTTGGAGAGTGATGGTGAGCCATGTCGTGATCCGCAAGCGTCTTACAATGGAGATGTTTAGATGCCACCCATGACAAGACAGCTAAGACTCAACCGATTGGCGTTCAAAGTGCTACGTTGAGAACTGTGTCAAATGCCCAACATGAGTTACCCCAGAGGTTGCGGTCTAAAATATGACACACTCCCTTGCCACATTTATCAATACGGCACCAACCATCCCGACCCAAAATTTCACGTATATTCTGAATTTGCGGTCGGGTTTTCCATGCAACCACTCCTTCACCCTGAAAAATGGCCTTTCTCATCCCAAAATGTCCAAAACCTGCAAAATCCGAAGGGTGGAACACCAAAGTCTTGCAACACCAACAGTGAACAACCATCCCGAACCAAAATTTCACGCAGAGTCTGAATCTGGACTCCGTTTGTCCATGCCAGCACTCCTTCATCCCGAAACATGGCCTTTCTCATCCCAAAACATCCTGTCTAACAGCCAAAGTCTCACAGGAGGGGAGGGGGAGAGGTCGGTTTCCTCCTCTCGGTCCAATCCCCTCCAGCACATCCTTGGCCAACTCCTCTCTCCAGGGAGGGGAGGGGAGGGGGAGGGGTCTGCACATTTTGGCTTCCGTCTGCAGTGGGATTGCTACTGATATTTTGGTGGTTGTGAAATATGATCTGATAACGCTTTATAATTTCATTATGTTGACATACATCTTTGTTATGCAACTAATGTGAAAAATTTCATTAAAACCGGATCAATATGCAGAATTTAACACTTTACACTTCACACCGGACATGAACTCGACAAGGAGGTATCCTCTAGAGGTTAACTTTTGCATGGTCCGAGTATCTACATGTATGTAGCAGTAGGATTTGATGCTGGAAATATGTATTTTCATATAATTCGGTAAATGACTTCAATTTTAAGATTTTTGTCCCATTGTGAAATTCAGCTGCTATCGTATACTTCGCATTTGAAAAAGAGTTCGATTCGTTCAATTCAGGTTTAAAAAGAGTTCGATTCCAGAGTTTACTCCTGTGTAAGTGTTTACTCGACCCGAGTTCATGTTCGGTCTTTGGGCAACACTTACACTTACACCGGAGTTAACTCTACACCGAGTGTTTACTCCAGGGTTACACTTACACCTACCCCGCAGTTAGTGTTTACTCCGGAGTTAACTCCGGAGTAAACACTTAACACTTACACTTACACCAAATGTGAACTCACATAATATGTGAGTCATTGATACATATTAGTGTTCTGTTAGTCCAAAATCTGGATGATTCGCAATTTAAATCATCTCCTGATTTTGACTTCTTGATCTTCAGTCGGAAAATGGATTTTTATGAAACGCAATTTACGGCAATTTGCCACTGAAAATGTTCCTGACACATTTCTGATTCACCAAAGCCCTGATTTTCAAATTCAAGAACATTTTTCAGGGAGGCGGGGAGGGGAGTTGTCTGGAATTGAAAAGTTTTCTGATTTCTCTTAGCTATTTGAAAAGTTTTTTTTCCCAACAGATCACTTTTGAGATTTCCGAGTCGAGCCGGTCTTTGAAAGAGCCGAGCCGAATCTAATGGCTACACCTCCGCAGTCGTATGAGCATGGGAAGATGCTCAAAATCGCGGATGAGTTATATCATTGCACCTAATCATTGTTATTCAAGCAATGGGTTTTGAGTTTGTAATTTAGAAGAACGAAATTCAAATTTGATTCACGTATACGCATCAAAAGTAACGGGAGACTTTAATTCCTGAGGAAAGTTAATTGAGCTTTTATTTCTTAGGAGAAAGTGACTGGGGAACTATTATTTCTTAGAAAAAATGACTGGAGAGCTACAGAGCAATTTTCAGAAAACATAATTGAGGAGCAGCTGTTTCCCAGAAAAACTGAATGCCAAACTGTCTACCACAATGACGGATTTCTTATTAATAGAATGTACCTTTGAAGTTGCTTTCTTCGTGTACATTGTATTTTTTGAAATAATTTACAAATTATTAAAGAAAATTGTACACATGGTGCTATTAAAGCTAATATCCATACAATGCTGCAGTTAGTACTTAGTAGTACTTTTACAATGGCTTTTTTACAAATAAATTCCAGAATTTGAAGATTGTTGTATTCTTCTAAATGTACTTAAATAGCCAGGGACTGTTTTGGATTGAATTGTGTGCCAGAAAGTTGTTTTTCTTGGTTTTATGTTCATGTTCAGCGTATGCAGTGCAGATGCTCTTGAAATAAGAGGTAGTTCGAGTGCGTCATCATGTTCAGCCAATCTTCGATCAACGGCGTCATCATGCCATTTTCGACCAAAATAGTTCGATATGAGCAGGTACATAGAAGTTTCGGGTTTTGTTGATCGTCCAAATGTGACACCTTTTGGAAACTTCAAAGCAAATGATGGAGATTTCATCATTAAATTCTTCATAACAGGATTCTCCTTGGAATAGTCATAAAACTCTCTAGATGTTGTATTAAGGTCTATCGCTGCATTTCTGTTTGTCGCCACTACATCACGTTTTAAATAATTTGAATATTTAGATGGGTTTGGCTTTGTCCATTGCATTAGAGATTTAACTGTTTCATTGTCAGTTACGACAGGTCTGCCATAAACAAAATTCTTATCCTTTGGACACCTGTCATCTGGATAGTGCGTTTTGCCCACCTTGTTTCGCAGTAAGAGGTCATTTTTCTTCATTGTGTTCCTTTGAATGCCGATGCTTCCGGGTGCTACATATTCATATGATTTGTTCTTCTTAATGCATAAATCTCTTATCTCAGAACTTTTTGCATCATCAATTCTGGCAACTTTTTTTGACTTACTCGCAATTCTATTAGTTCTGAGAATCTCCATGATCTCAAACAATATAACGAAAACTTGCTCTTTCGTGGTTTCAGCTGAAGTATATGCAGTATGTATGGCAATCTGTATCTCGCTCCTATTTTGAATGAAACTGTTGAATGTCTACAAGTATACAAACGTTCTTCAGCTATCCATGGAAATTACATGGAAATGCAGGTATTTGTATTTGAATGCCTATCTATGCTCAGAATAATATGATATAGAACTCTGGATACACAAATCCCAAAGCGTGTAGAACTGACTGTGAGCCGAAGTTTTACAAATCGCAGCATTTATGTGGACAGTTTTATCCATCTTTTGGGTTTCATTAGAACTTAAAGACTTCATGGAAATGCATGTAGTTAGCCAATGTCCACATTAATGTCATGTGTAACATGCACTTATGTATTCCACAGATAATCAGCATAAATGGAGCTGATTTTATGGTGATAATTGCTCCGATTTGGTCTCACTGTTCAATTTTTTTGACAAGCTTGCCATCAAACTTCTAAGCAAGGTCTGAAAAATATGAATAATTTTTTGGTCACATGTTTTTGCTCACTCCCTGATCAAAAGCTCGTGTCCGATTCGCAGATGTTTTATGTTTCAGTGCTTTCTATTCACTACATCAAATAGATGTATCACTGTTCATGTCATTAAAATAGATGATGGATCGGATCATTTGGTGTCTTCATTATTTTGAAGTTTATTCCCACTTTGTAGGATAGGCGGCCCGAATCCTTGAGCGCCCAAAGCTCCTGTCTAGAGCGTCCACCGGGTACACTCGTAGTATCTTCAAATCCTTCTGTATGCAGTCCATCCATCGCTTCCTCGGTCACCCCCTTTGTCTTTTTCCCTGCACCACCTGTCCCATGGTCGCCCTCACTTTAGTAGTAAAGAATCCTCCCAACTGCGCACAGCGCTCCCCCTCTGGAGCGTGAGTTGGTTGTTGTCGGTCTGGGTGCACCGTCCGGGTAGGTCGTGGTCAACCGTCCGTGTTGGTCTTGTGTGGCTGTCTATGTTTTTGGTGTGTAGGAGTGTTTGTATGTGTCAGTTGTGATTAGATTTCGAATCCTGATGAAATTCTGCGTCGACATGTTGAGTTTCATGGGTATAGGTGGAGGTCTTCTGTCCTTTAGGTTGTTGCAAGAGGGTTTTAGAGTGACAAAATGGCTGTAGTGGCTAAGCGAAGCCTCGGACGGTAAAATGGACGGCGGATTTGAGCTCTTTGACCAATTTTGGATCTATGGGACTTGTTTCCAAAGTCGTAGGCCAAAGAATGAAGAACTTCGACTCACCCCTCGGCAGCGTTGCTTCCAACTTTGGTACTAGAGATCGTAGAGAGTCCTGCAATAGATCGTTTGAAAGCTAAGAGTGCCACAAATTCATCGGAAAGCACAGTTTGGTCATACCTTCCTTTGCCGAGGCTTGAGAGTGACATTGAGACTTCGTCATGTTAGAGAACCGTCAGAGGTTGAGTTTTGTGCTTTGGGCTCCAGCGGGCGAGCGAAGCATCGGACGAGAAAACTGAGACCAGATTTGGAATCAGCTTGATGTCATTGGCCCATGAGGAGCACATCCAATGAGAATCCAGCATTTCTCTATAAATAATGAGGTTTTCAGAGTGACAATCACTCTATCTTTGAGTCGCACAAGTGTCGGACGCACGTTCTTCCTCCACATTCCTATTATGTTATCCATCTGAAATGGTAAGTCGGCACCCTACTTCCTCTCCTTCCTTGAGTGTTAACTTAACAGCATCTCTTTTATTTTCAGGCATCAACTACATCTACCACACTTGCAGGACAAGATGATGTTCAGGCGTTAAGGGTTCTCTACAATCAGATCGTCTTATGTTGAGGCCATTAGAAGAGAAAACAAAAGTACATAATCCTACCCCACTACAGAGTAAATTTAGACAAGCCATACGTTATCACGATCATAGTATAGTATTTCAAACGGGAATGATTCCTTCCACTGAAGTGAAGATATCGAACAATCAGTATGGCGACTACGTAGTCATTCCTGTGAATCCATACATTCGCCGACAACTCGACATTATTGAAGAATTTGCAACATTAAAAATGGACATCCCTACTCCCCTTAGCAAGGAATGGAAGGCGAGAGATGACAATGATACTCCATATAGAAAGATATGGGATGGTAAAAGCTGTCTTTACCTCTATCGCATTGGTGCTCATACTATAAAAAGGATGGAGATCAAGTAACACCCATCAGATGTGAAGACCTTGCAGAAGGCACTTGGAATATTGGTTTTGCTATCAGTGGAATATATTATGGCTATCACTAGAATAACAAATTAGCCTCTATACTGATGCATGCTCAATCCACCCTGTATATATACCAAAGCAACCAGACGTTCATGACATTATTGATCAAATCCTCAACGAGAGCGGTAAGAAGCGCAAGTCAGAGAAGAATGATTCCGCTAAACGCAAAGCAAAGGAGAATCGCTAGTCCTTACCTACCTCTACCTTATGACAATTCGCTCATGTGCTTTGAGTGTCGTAGACGTGGACTTATCAGATACATTTTACTTCTTCGCTGCCATCATGTTATTTGTGTATTTTGTCGTGAACAGCATCGATGCACTTCATCATTTTGTAATGTGTTATAGGACTCTTCATCAGATGAGTAAAAATATGTAATTTCCTTTTTTGTTATCTATCATCATTTTTATGGATTGTGAGGATGAACCTGTACAGGAGCTCAGTGCTATTGCTATGGACAATTGGTCGTATCAGATTGCTAGTGTCTACCATCAACATGCCAACTGTGATCCCAACTCTGATAGTTGGGCGAGAAAACACATCCATGGACTTAATCAGCAATACTTGCAAGACTATGGCTTTTCTAATGAGAGTGCTCTTCTTATTGACTTTAAAAGATGGTTAGCAGCTTTTAATGTTGTGTGTATCTTTTGCAATGATCCTACTAAGGAGAAGAAACTATTTCCAAATCTTATCATCAATGATATTCACCTTGATATAGTAGAGTTAATCAACAATATCATGTAGTCACTAAACGTTTTAAGGAATTGAGTGTTCCTATTTTAATGTTCGTTGTAGTCGCTACATTCATAATCAATGCTTTTTTCCTCCATACCTCAACACTGCTAAAGTATTGTTTGGTCATCATTGCTCTTTATATAATAGCTACCAACTGTATCTATTTTGTCTGTTTCAAACCCAAAATTTGTAATGCATGCTTGTTAAAGTCGTTCAATAAATGCTTTATGACAAGATTTGTTATTTTCAAGCAACGGGTGGGATAGATGAAGGATGACAATGTCAGTAGTAATAAAACGGCGAACACTCGACCGGCGCGCCCCCCTCCTGTCAGACGAGTGGGTCGTGGTCGGCCGCCGTGTTGCTTCGAGTCTGACTCCCCCCTCTGGAACGTGAGAGGTCTGTCGTGGTGTACCGGCCAGGCTGGCGTGGTGTACCGGCCAGGCTGGCGTGGTGTGCCGGCCAGGTTGGGCCACTCCCAACGTGTTTCTCGTCAAAAGTTGGGTGCCCTTGACCGGCGCCCTTGGTGGACTTGGGCGTCCGCCAGGTTTTGACTTGAGGCTATAGTGTGTTAGGATTTTCGTGAAATCTGATGAATTTTGGGTTGAACGTGGGATATTTCGAGTGGAAGCAGTGCTCAGATGGGAACACGGAGACCAGATTCGGATTCAGCGTGAAATTCTGCATCTGTATGGTGAATTTGAAAGCAATCGGGGAGAAAAAATTTTCGCTGACGTCCCCCCCTCGGGAGAGCTAGCTTCGATCCTGGCTTCCAGTGGACGGATTTTGTCGTGCAATAGCTCGTTTGAAAGGTAAGAGTGAGACAAATTCACTGAAAGAAACGGCTTGTTCATATCTGTCTTCGTTTAGATGTGAGACGCCATTTAAGATTTTGGGACATTGGCGAAAAACGACAGAGTTAGAATTTTGGACGTTTTGGGCTCTAGCTTCAAAACGAAGCATCGGATGGGAAAACGGATTTCAGATTTGGAATCAGCGTGAAATTTTCTATCAACATGGTGAGTTTCAAGTCAATCGGAGAGAAAAAATTTTCAACATTTTTCGAAAAAACGACAGAGTTAGAATTTTGGACGTTTTGGGCTGTAGCGCCAAAACGAGGCATCGGATGGGAAAACGGAGGCCAGATTCGGATTCAGCGTGAAATTCTGCATCGGTATGGTGAATTTGAAAGCAATCGGAGAGAAAACTTTTCGCTGACGTCCCCCCCCCCTCGGCACCGATCTTCCAACTTTGCTTCTAGTGGACGGATTTTGTCGTGCAATAGCTCGTTTGAAAGCTAAGAGTGAGACAAATTCACTGAAAGAAACGGCTTGTTCATATCTGTCTTCGTTCAAAAGTTAAAGCTGTTACAAGATTTTAGGTCGGAGCTCACCTGAAAAGTATCAAACCGATACTTCTAATCATGAGCTGCTATAACTTCTAATCATGGAGTGTAAAACTTCCGGGTTTTGTTTGTTTGATCAACAAGCCATACAGACAGATTTTCTTAGTTCAAGTATTGTAGATTATCATCCTCGAACAGCTGAGAATGCTGGCCCCATTGAATTTGTTATTCCTGGTGGTAGTGATCACTACATAGATTTGAGTTATGCGATGGTTGATTTGAGGTTTAGAATTCAGCAAGCAGATGGAACTGCTATTGACGATACACACAAAGTTGGACTGAACAATTTACCATTGACTACATTATTTCGCGATGTTTCTCTAACGATTGGAGAGCAGCAGGTGGAAGGTGGTCAAAGCGATTATCCCTATAAATCATATTTCAATCATGTATCACAGTTTCATCCAGCAGCACAAAAAAGTCATATGGAAGCCATGGGATGGTACAGAGATGAAGCAGGAAAATTTGATGTTGAAACAAACAGCGGCTTTGTAAAGCGATCTGCTTATGTCAGCTATATGGTCCGCTGAGTTTAGACTTCTTTAGACAGTCAAAGTTTTACTCTGTAATACCAGCATGCGACTCAAGCTGACATTGAATAAGCCTGAATTTGCGCTGAATGCATTTGCTAAAGTTGACAATTTTAGAATTCATGTGGAAGATATTGCACTTTACATTCGTCGAGTAGTACCGAATCCAAGTGTCATTAGAGGACATGCTGAAGGTCTTAACCGCCAAAATGCCATTTACCCCGTTCAGCATACAAAGCTTCTCACCTTTACAATTCCGAAAGATCAAAAGAGTTTCATGAAAGATGGCCTCTTTCCATCGGAAGCCCCGAAGCTCCTCATGGTGGCAATGGTTGAAAATGATGCATTTGATGGTAATATAAAGAAGAATCCTTTCAATTTTAAACACAATCAGTTAAGTAAATTTGCTTTACGTGTAAATGGTGTGAGTCATCCTGGTCCACCCTACAAACCTGATTTTACTTCGGATCAATTTATGCGCAGTTATGTTGATTTTATGGATGTCTTTGGCTTTTACAATACGGATGACACCAACGGACTCACTATGAAAGAGTTTAAGAGTGGATATACTATTTATGCATTTGATTTGACTGCTGACAGCGATATTCGTGCATCCTATCGTCAAGCGAACGTGCGTCATAATATTCGTTTGGATTTGACGTTCAAAAGAACACTACCTGAGACCATCAATGTATTAATTTATGCAGTCTTCGATTCAAATATTGAAATTACAAAGTATCGTGACGTGATTCTTCAGTATAATCGTTAATGAGTTGGTTGACTGCTGACGATATTAAGACTAAAGTGCAGCGTAATGCAGACGAAGCGACGTTGAAAGCTTTCGATAATGTCTATTTACTCGATACCTTACCACCTGCAGTAAATCACTATCCCATCTTTATTGTGCTAAACACTCATTCGCAGAATTTAGGCGGTGAGCATTGGAAAGCGATCTTTATTGGAGAAGACCGACGTGGTGAACTATTTGACTCTCTTGCTCAACCTCCAAATATACCAACACAGCAGTGGTTGAGAAAACATACGCGTCAATATCAGCGAAATGAACGCATACTACAACATCCACTTTCATCAACGTGTGGTGCTTTTGTACTGTACTTCATCTTAAAACGTTTACATGTATCTCGATTTGCATCTGTTATTCAAAATTTTTCATGTAATCCATCCTCTAATGAAAAAATGATTTGTAAGTTCTATCATGATTTGAAATAAAAACATCATGTTAGAAAATTGTTTTTTATTTTACAATCCGCTGGGTACGTACATACTCGATGAGATAGTCTAGGATCACATTTGCTTGTACATGAAATTTTAGTCCAGTAATGATCACTTTACTATTATGAAAGATTGCCACATGCACAGGTAACCAACAACTAATGAGAGCTGCAGGAAAAAGTTCGGGTTCATAACACATATTGTAACTGCTGGTACGAATCTTCAAAAATGATACACTGTCACTCAATTGAGTAGAGATCACCATATCGTCCACAGTCAGATTCGACATCACACACCTCTCCCTCTTCCATATCCGACGTAGTAGTCTTTGTAGCTCTAAGCGCATTGACTGCGCCGATGAATGAGAAAGGGCGCCGAGAATCTGTACAGTCCCATTTGGGAAGAGTTGAAGATTCCGTGAATTGCTCATCTTCACCACTAACATTTGAGGTCGGCCCGGGTAATACTTGCTGTTTGGAAGGTGTTGGTGTAATGTTGTGAGATCGATTTTGGTGTAGAGTCTGAAGCGACGGAGAATGTTGACGATGGTGTAGCGATGACGCTTCATGATGAAAGAATGAGTAAATTGAGCGATGTACCTTCCTTTTATACTTTTGAAGTATAAAGTATGAAGTTGGGAATGATAGAGTTGAATTCGCCGATTGTTGACGCGCAGCCATATGCGATTTCCAATACGTGAATGTCTTTTCATATAGAAGTATTCCAAATCCTTCATGATATGATGTAGAGATTGAAAATGATGATAAGGTAAAGCAAACTCTCTTCTCACATTTCCAGTGGAATCTTTGAAATAGACGTTTCGATCATGATCCGTTTCAATACGTTGTAGGGAATCTAATTTCCAACTCATGGTGCGTGGTAGTCATGTCTGATTAAGATTTGCATAGTAGGGCGATGAACTCACGACGAATAAATGTCATGATGGAGCGATGTATGTATCTTCTATACTTCTCCCAATTGTATTTGCGAAATGAGAAACAGTTTGCGGAATGAGAATGGCAGATTTGAATTTCATTTCTGTAATGTTGAAGCCAAACTTGATCACCCAAGGAGATGAATCTTAATGTTTCAAAATATTCCAAATCCCTCATGATATCATTGAGGTTGACAAATTGTCGCCATGTTAATGTAATACCTCTTGATGTATGACCATGAGAATTTTTGAAATGTACGTTTCCATCACGATCAACTCTGATATATTGTAGAGAGTCCAAAATCCAAGTCTTCATGATGTTATGGAAAGCCGGAGATCAGCAATATAAAAATGTCGTTTTATCATATTTTGCTTAGCAATGCGGCCGCAAATAGATTTGCTAGTAATCGAGCCGCACTCTTTTCTACTCCCATTGATCATACACAACAGCTAAATGGAAATTGGGAAGTGGGTGTCACTCAACTTGTTCATAGCAACTGTGTCTATACTTTTGATCATGAGGTGATGACTATTAATATGAGACGCACAGCTGCTTACCAATGTGAAAAGGGCTGCCGAGTATACATTCCACAGTGGCCAAAGAAAGATCTCTTATCATGTAAAAAGTTTATATATGATTTCCTGAATAAAGCGTGTAAACATATTGTCCAATTTACTCCGCACAATGATGATTATACTTATGTACATCATGTAGTTGAGAAAGATTGGATTGTTGGTTTAAGTCCAAGTTTAAGAAATGATTTAGGCTACCTCGCTAGCGCCTTAACAAGCTATGATAATTATAACGTTAATTACCACATAAGTGGTTATAAACAGTTAATATATCGAGAGGAAGCTTATTATGTAGATCTTATTCCAAGAAATGAGAAGACGTTGGTGAAGAAGATTGTGATTAAGCCAAGAAAGACAAACATGACTCCTGAAACATTATTGAAGAAATTTAATTATCTCCTTCGAGTTGATGGTAAACAAGTGGCAACATTGACTTATATCAAATCATCTAATCATATTGCAATAAGTAAATTAAATGATGATGATCTAGTATTAGTTTGTTCAAAAGATTTTCATCAGTTCTTACGACATCATTCTGCAGCTGTTCATGGAAAATTTGATATGCAACATTTACCATGTGAAAGGTCAAATCAATTTGATACAGAATGGACCGTATCTTTATACAGAAAGTGTGTAGAGCCTTTAGGTGGTATCTTACATGAAACAAGAGTGTTGATGCCTCGCATTATTACTTCGGTTAAATTGGTTGTAGATCATTTAGATGAAGTGATTAATGAGCAACATATTTCATCTTCTGAAAAAGAAGGTGCTTTGTCTACCACTATAAGTGGAAAAGGTATTGAACTAATTATGGATAAAACTCTAATGGACATTTTGGGTTTTGATTAAAATATCTTTAAAAGTGGTACTGTAACCAAAGCTAGCGCAGACATGTCGCTATCGCGTCGTGTTAACTATTTTCAGATATATTCCAATATTGGTGAAGACTCGTTTCTAATCTACCTACCCAGTAATGCTTCTATGAATAAATTTCCCAAAAATAAACCATCAGACTATCGAGTAGAATTAAATCGTCCACTACATTTAGAAGGTGAATGGGAGGTTGGCGTTTCCTGCATTTGCTATGATACCGATGATAGTAATAGAAAAAACTCTCCCGAGTGAAAATTACTGCCGATGTATGAATATATAAAATTCAATAAAATAATAGTGCCGACGTTTCGCGTCCAGACGCTTAGTCGTGGCAGAACTAGCACAGATAATGAAAGAGATGATAGCAATATTCAGAATGTGAATGATTTGGAAGAAATGATATTGACTCCTCGCACCCATGATGGAATAACGATGAATAATGCATTCCAGTTCCCATACAATTTAACATCAGATGGAAAGTGGAACTATGAATGGATTCAGATAAAATCAGATTAGTATGAACCATTTGGGAATGAGAAAATTATTAAGGCGTTCAATAGTGGTAATCCATCATGAAGAATAAAAATCAGAAAGCTTATGAGTTTACTATCTATCATTGGAGTGGGAGACAGTTCCTTCGCTTTCATTTTCTTTTACTAAAGGTCTTAAACTGAGGTTGGATAATGAATTCTATCCACATCTCGGTCTTGGCCATGGACTACATCTAACGTCAATTGCTACTGCAAATGTTAAAAAAGTTTATTCAAATCGAATCAACAAATTTCATTATAGATTTAAAATATTTGATGAAGATGTTGTAGAATGTGAAGAACGCATCATTTTGAAACAGCATGGTGTTCAACCTTTATCACTTATTGCGTTAGTAAAACGATGGAATGAGACTGTGGGTAAGAAGTATGGAGAGAAAATTATGGCGGACAAAAATAAGTTGGTTATTCAGAAATATAATGACAAACTTACAGTTTATTTCTCTCCAACCTTGCGTCATTTTGTAAGACATTATACACCTATTATTGGAAGCGGTGTGGTGTATGGTTCTCATGAATATCACATTAAAGCTGATTCAGTTAATGATGAATGGTGGGTGGACATCTATGGTGATCGCATCAAGAAAATTTACCAGTTTTATCAAGAATCTAAAGTTGCCATCAATATAATGCCGCGTCTATATCATACAGTTGAAAGCTTCATTCATGCAGTAAATCCTTATATACAACAGAAGTTGAAGCATGTGATGAAAAGTAAATATGATGTAAAGACACTCCACATTTCGTTTTAATTGAAAATCAACGCGTTGTTCTGAAACTGGGTGATGACATTCAATGTCAATTGAGTAAAAATTTGAAATTGGTTTTTCAATGCTACAAACTGTGTTTACTGCTGCGCATACGATTGGTATAGAAACACCAATGACACTTGATAAACATGAACAGCACCTTTACATTCAAAGTGATTTGATTCTACCTATTTCTGTTGGTGAGAAAAAAGAATACATTTTACGTGATTTCATTCATGATAAAGACGCTTCATATGGAATAGTCGAGAAGATGTTTGAATCTATTTTCTATCATCCCGTCGTCAAACAAACTATACCCTCTATTGCTATCAAAATTACCAATGGTTTACAAGAGTGCATCCATGTGAAAGATACTAAATCCCTCGTAACTTTAGTGTTTCGGAAAACAAAGTGAAGTCATTGTGATATGTTTATTGAAATAAAAATATGTGTATGAAAAAGTCTTTTCACAGATATAGGGGGAATGGGGTGACTGTAGGCATATATTCACAAGGAAGAAACAATCTCATGCGATACATAAAACAACCATGTATATCTACAAAAGCAACATCAAAATACTGAGTTAAAGTTGATTATGTCAATACATCTCCTGAATGTGGTAGCGTGAGTTTTATTCTTTTGGGTAGAGGTATGTTTGTGTCAGGATGTCCATGTGGAAGAGTTGTGTTATGACCCATCCATCACCTCTTATCCTCCCATGCTGAAAGCGCCCGTTTCCTAAAAGTATGAGTTTTGATCTCATGCGACTTAGATTTTAAGATTGTCATATTGACAAACGTTATATTTTTATTTCTATGGGCTTCCCTGAAATTTTTATGTTTCATGTTAGAGACCAATGATCTTGATATACCTTTAGCGCGCTTAATACTATCGTCTCTATCCTTTAATTTCATACTGTACATTTTTGGGCGGAGGAGAATCATTTCATCTATTTCCTTCCTTGCTGTCTCATCCTTAAAGCAGCCAAGTTTTGCCTTATTTTTGATGGAGTAGAGTGGGTGATCAGTAGGATAATTTGATGTATCAAAATATCTTTCTAAAGATTTTCCTACTTCATTGAAATTTAAATCTTTTTGAGTGGTAATACCTAAGAAGAAACTATCTGTATCACCACCCAACAAACGAACCTCTTTTACGAGAGGACATGGTTTTAGTATTTTATAAAAGAGTTGGTACATTTCAAGCTTAGAGTAATCTACTACAGCTTGGCCAATATAGATTGGTTTGCACAACTCAACTTCAGATTTTATCACTTTAACACCTACAAGGTCCTCATCGATAATGTCTCTATCGATGAATAGAGGTGATGAGACCAATTTCTTAAATTTTGTAACATCATTGACTAATTTATAGTTTACACGCTTTCTAACATCCTCCATCGTCTTACCAAATAGACTATTATTCTTATACTTATAAAAATCCTTTTCAAAATTATTTTGGGCTAGTGCACGTTTCTGGCTGTTGCTATCAATATATGGCTTAAGGAAGGCCTTCTGTCTAAATTTAATAATGCGGTGAACTCTTTTTAAAATCATAACCATTTCTAAATAAAATTTTAAGATGCTAAAGTGAACTAGATAGTTTTCCTTATCATATTGGATGAGTAAAATTTTGCGGCAAGTCTTATAGTCGGGTTGACCGCATGATCCTAAATCTTTATGAAATTGTTTCAGAAAGTCGGAAAACATATCTTTGGTCACTTCACCTGATTCGGGTGCGAGTGGAAAATCTACGGTTTTATGTTTAATATTATTTGGATAGATTACAGCTATCTCAAAATAATATCCCCAATCACCTTCATCTGGAATTGCTAGTATGTTAGAAGGGTTGGAGAGATGCTGAATTTCACTATCATCTAACCAGCTAAACTCAGAGTGAGGGAGTGGTTTGGATAGTGAACTACCATATAAATTATTTTGGTCACAATACTTAAGATGAGTCTGATCATTGCCTACTAATTTTGATTTTAACCTATGTTTATTTACAAATGTAAGACCACCGCGAATTCCTCGCTCAAATAAATTATACATCTCTGGATCTTGTAAGAGATGAATGGTCTCACCAGTCATCTTAAAAGCAGACTTAAATGACATGGCTGGCAGACTGACAAAGTGGACGGGATCTAACTTATCTTCTTCTAATGCCACTCGTCGAAACTCCTGAAATACATCAGCCAGCAAAAATACATCTAACTTAAGATAGGCAATCATATATTCGCCAAATGTATGGCAGTCAAATTTTATCCATGCATCTTGTGCATGATCATAATCTTCGGTCTTACATTCTGCGCCGGTCAAATCATTTTTAAATTTATCTATGGGCGGAAGAGAAGTCTCGCCGAGTTTACTAATCGCATCAAAATATGCATATGGAAAGACTCCTTTCCGTGTGATGACTTCATCGGTTAGATTTGGATATTGTTTCTTCAGATTTTGTGTTAGTGGAAGAGACTTTAGATTTTGTACGAGAGAGGCCAGTGATGCAGTCATAAATTGGTAGGAATATAAAACTTTCATATCAAAATAGACCGTCTTATTTTCTTTAGTTTTATCGACAGGCACTTTTGCTGTCATGGCCATAAACTTCTCTCTCGTTTGTGCTATTACATCAAGCTTCCACTCTTTCATTTGACCTAAACCTCCTTTTTTTCTATCATATGGCTGTCGTAGCCCTTGAAATTATGGAAAATGACGGGTAATGTACGCCGTTTCATCCTAAGTGAAAAATTGCATTTTGAACATAGTGCGTTTCTAAATTTACCAGTGATGTGATCATGGTCGCGCACTTTCTTAAATTTATCATCATCAAATGTTTTCCTACATTTGAGGCAAACGTTGCAACTATCAAATTTTGCTTGATCATCTGCTGTCATATGCAATGATCTGCGATAGAGTTCACCATCATACTTTTGTTGAAATTTCACAGCCTGTTCGAGGAATTGTAGGAATTGGTAAATGCAATCCTCACCTTGCCAGACGTGCATTTTATTTTTTCTATTTTGGAAATGGTCATGCCATACTTCATAGCAGGAAATGGCTGCTGCTCGATGGGTGTTATCATCGATATAGCATTCGATGTCAGCATAGATGACACGAAGAGGACTTAGTTCATCGCCATTCTCTCTATATGAAAACTCCTTATCTTTGGGCATGCGCTCCATTTGTAGTTTACCTCGCTTACACCATTGGTAATGAGTTTCAAATTTGTTTTTACTCCTAAAGTTCCGAATGCATCTGTAACAGTAATAAATCTCTGATGAGCTAGAATTTCTTAAGTGGTGGTATAAGCGAGAAATTTTGGGAATACCGCAGTAGTGCCATTCCTCACTATCATCCTGTCTTACTAATAAAAGGTTGACAACGTGGTCATAACAACTCGAACGCGAGTTGTAGCGGACACCCTTCAATCCCTTTTCCCAAACATGGAGAACTATTTTGATGTTGTTCAATTTTTCAAATTTTTCTATATCTTTAATTTTCATATCTTCAATATTGCAGTCATCAAACTTTAATTCATTCTCCCACTGTTGATACTTACTCCTACGGTATCGGCTATACTGTACATCATTATAGTGGAGAATGGAGAGGACAGCATACTTAAAACATTGCGATTCGCAATCTACAGAAATGACTGCTGCTTTATTTCTTAAATTTTTCGGAAGTTTAAAGGAGCTTCGTCCAGAGTAGTTCTCTAATAAAGTGATTTTAATCATGGCGGTCTCAATACCATCAAAAACGAGTCCACTATCACTCTCGTTAAATTTATCTATGTCTAATTTTAACCCTTAGATATGAAAATTTATCCAAGACTCGCAGTCTACAACCTCGGTTGCAGGAGAGGAGGGTATGTGAAACTCCAACCTCCCTACTATTTGACCAGTATGGTGGTCGATTTTTACATATTTTATTTTGAGATAGATGAGCGCCTTCATTCTAAAATTGACTAAATTGTTGGAGAGCGCACCAATCAAAGATGAATTTTGATGAAACCATTCTTCAAAGTCAGTAATGGTTTCTGAGGATTCCATCTGGTAGTTCCTCAATAAATTATTTATCGACACTTCAGAGAGTCGGATAGAGGAGGTGCTGTTAGTATAACTATCGTCACTATTTGTATGTCGAAGTCTATGTGAAGATAGTTCAAAATGTGACTCAAAATACTGAATGCACAAATCGCAAGAAAAGGAGACATCGTTAACAGAATCATCCCCACCTTCGGAGATTGATGCTGACTTAGGTCTACAAACACCTCGCTTGATGTGTCGGGCGAGATCACGCTTCCTCGTGAAGATGTGTCCACAGTCAGCACATTCCCGATCGTTGCATTCCCGCGACAATGTTGACATGGAGTCGCTGTTGTTATCTGACTCGCTCCAGATGGGACTGGTATCACCTGAAAGAGAAATCGTTCTATCATCTCTGTTAAAGTCTCAGTGTATTGTTACAACCTACCTTGACTCAACAACTCTAAACTTTCCTCGAGAAGGGAGGGCGTTGGTGATGAAGTAGATGCCTGAAATTGAGGAAGATGCTATTAGCCACACGTTTGAGGGAGATGAGTGAAGAAATTTTCAACTTACCATTTCAACGAAATCAAGTTTAAGGTTGATACTTCAACAAGATAGAGACTTCACGAGAGAGCAGTTCACTTGTACGCCTCAAATAATAACAGAATTCGCTAGAGTTCACTTCACTTACACGTCTCAAAGACAGAGTGAAATGACACGAATGTCACTTTACATATATACTTTCATATTCACCATTCATTGGCTGTTCATTCTGATTGGTTGCTTGTTTATACTTAAGAATTAGAAAACATTTCAAAGTTATTATTCACAGTCAACATGACAAGCCCTCCGACAACACCGAACACAAAATTCTCTTCTCCATGCTCATCACCAAAGGCGCTCGTTGCACCAAACGCTCCAACGAAGGGGAAGGTGGAGAAAATATACCGACTCGGCAATATCAGAAAGTTGTCATTACCAGCGGACGACGAAGAGGAGAGTGTATGTGAGGAGTGTCCCGACTTAACAGGCGTGAGGTGGAAGTATTTGCAGTACGATACTGATGATGTGATGGAGATCACCAGCACCAAATTCCTTCACCAATTATCGGAATGGTACACCCCTAACTCCCAGCCACGAACTATGGCGGAGTGGGAGTACATCGACAAAGTGAGGCTTGCGGTAGAAGAACGATTGAAGCAAGTGAACTGTTTTTGCTATCTATGTGAAGTCAGACTCTGGGACGATATTGACGATGAAGACCTTTTGAAATACATGCCATAATAAATTTTTATTTCGTATTTTCTTTGATTTCATACTGACTTACTTGAATGAGGCTTCAGTGGATGATTTAATCATGTATACTTTTTCATTTGGAAGTAGTAGCACGCTTAGTTTAACTTGTAAATCTTATAACATTTCATATGGGTATAATGGTAGATGAAATAGTGTTAAATAAAATTAAGATGACTTACACTTCTGATACAGGGATAGCAATCGACTGCGATCCATGTGTAAAGAGCTTGTTAGACTACGGAAGAGAGAAGTGTATTATGTTGCGTGTGGCGCGTGAGTGTCCTCCCATTTCATTCCATTCATCAATTCGTCTCATTGATAGAGACAGGTAGAACTCATGGTTCTCATAACATATGCAATGGATAGTTTATCAGGCAACCTTCGACAGTTGGCTAAATGTCACCCTGGCGCGAATGCATACTACGTTGAGACAGAGGCAATCACTTGCAAACATGACGCAGAGAGGTTTAACAAGATTGACCATTACCGAATGTCCCTTGCGGTATACATAGCTACGGGTTTCACCGCCACCCTTTACAGGAACGCCCGTCGAAAGGAAGTATTACACCGAACTTCATTTGCAACGTTCAAGTTGACTGATAGCAGATTCAACTTAATGATAGTATTCGCCAGTCCGAAGACTGCCCAGGGCAAACCGCGAGGAGGTTCTATCAAATCTTGCCCCATGGTGGCCCTTATCAGGGCCGGTGGTTCGTTCCCGGGGAGTCGTCATAACAGCCTACCAATTCTGCTGAGAGAGTCTTTGACTCTCTCCTTTGGTAGCAGTGTCGACTTCCACGCTAATTGGTATGTGACTGAAAAGTGGAATGTAGCGCCATTCCGTTGGATTGGCAACACTTGCTGTCATCGGATTGCCAATCCGAGCAAGATTATTGTGGACTCTGTCTTGCTCCTCTATTCTAAGAAATTCATCAAATAAATTTCGTGGCCTTAACTGCGGTCCGCGAGGAGAGCTGACTTGACTGTTCGGCGTCTGCATGATTGAAATGAAATGAAATGAGAGGTAGTGGTTTATATACCCCTCTAACGCGACGCAACGTTCAAGTTGACTGATAGCAGATTCAACTTAATGATAGTATTCGCCAGTCTAAAGACTGCCCAGGGCAAACCGCGAGGAGGTTCTATCAAATCTTGCCACATGGTGGCCCTTATCAGAGCCGTTTGTGGCGTTCTCGGGGTGTGGGATAGGGACTCAGGCTTGTCGTTTCGACTGCGGCTCCGGCAATGGGGCGGGTGGTCGCTTCTCTTGGATGTCTGTAAAGAAAGAAGTAGTGAGTTATCATTTTACATTTTAATTTAGTCATTTTTGCTTACAGATCTTCTCGGCCGCTTCCTCATAAAGGAAATTTGAGATCGGATCACGATGATCGAAGGTGAAGTGTAGACACTCCACCCCTTTCTTCACCCGAGAGTAGCATTTCTCCCCTCTTCCACGCTTGTACAAGAGAGGAGTTTCTGCTACTCTCCCCTTTCTAATAGGGATGTGAAGACGGCTGGAACGCACCCTTCGATCGCGATCCACCAGCTGTGCCGAACGGTGCAGCTCGTAGTTCGTCTCGACCACCTTAGCCATCTGCACACGGAGTCTCTCTACTTCCTCCTTCAACCTTCGTATCTCCTTCTCCCTACTTTCCCTCTCTGCTAGCAAAGCCTCTTCTCTGGCTTTCCCCTCGAGAGTCTTGAGCCTCTCCTGCTCCAACTCGCCATCCCGCTCGCTTAATCTCTCCTTCACCTTCTTCATCTCTCCGGCCACGTTCTTTAGGTCCTCATGCTTTGCCTTGTATGAGATGGCCTCCTCCTTCAACTTCTCCACCTCTTTCTTTAGTTTATCCCGTTCGGCGATCACCGGCAAGCGCTTGACAAAATTGCGACATTGCGTTGCAATTCCGCTCGCATTCACGGCTGCAGGGGTCTCGCGATCGAGGTCGGCGTCCTCGATAGGTTGCGACTGTAGCTCTCCCTCCTCCTCCTCCTCACTATCGCTGCTGGACAGCGAGCTCTCGCTACTAAGCGAGGATACAGCGGCAATCGCTTCAATGGCGGATTGTAGCTCATTGGCCTCAGTGGCGAAGAGTGAACTCCGTTCTTGTTCGTTGGCGGATTGTAGCTCCAAAGAACGGAGCTCAGTGGCGAAGAGTGAATTCCGTTCTTCTTCGCCTACTTCGCCTGTTTGACACTCGCTGTGTTGTGAGTGCCAATCCTCCAGCCGCTCACTTAAGCGACTGACTTTGTGGGCTCCGCAATCGTAGCGACCGACCCCTATCTGTTTCTTGCTAGTGCAAGCGTGCTTCTTGAAGGCGTCAGCTCGGAATACCTTCCGGCACTGACACAGTTTGAAACTGGTCTTGACATTATTGTATTTCGGTATTTCTGAAGCGAAAAACGGAAAACCATGATTTTAAATTCAAATCATCATGTTATCAATACTTGAAGATAGACAAGTTAAGCTGATGAATCTGTTACAGCCATTACTCAGAGGGGATCTTATCCCAACTCCAAGGCCTCGGCCCACAAATCCAACCTCCGACGGACAGAGCGTGCGTCATATCACTGTGTTGGTATTCGGACCCCGATTTTGACATGAAAATCGGTGGAGTTATTTACATCAGGAAATAAGTCTCGAGCCAAAGCTCGCCTCGTACAACATTATAAATGCCTTAGTTGAATTCAGCAGGGTCGAAAAGCCCGAAAAATCAACAAAAATAACAAATTTTAATTTTTCAGCATTTTTGCACTACTTATGAAATTTTATAAGCAGTCTGTAAATATAGCTTTGATCAAGAGCCATCACATGCAACTTGAATCAAGTCAATCGGTGTATTGAACCGAAGATACACCGCTTAAAAGTTTCTGGCCTATTCGATCAAAGTGATCACCAGTCATATACTGGCTAACCTATAAGTCTGACACCTTAGCTGATATCAGCAATGAAATTTTCTAAGTCGGTTTCTTATAGAAACCCGGAATTTGGAATGTCCGATGCTATCATCGGAGCTCAGGGAGACGACCTACCGTTGACAATCTCTCGTATTAATGTCAAGTCTCTGTCGGTTCCCAGCTTATATAGTGTGTGGCGATCAGCTGATGACGTAATATCCATCATCCAAAAAATTAAAACGTCTCTATCGCCGATTCTGGAGGTCCGATTGAGCTGGACATACACCATTTCCATGTAGAATTGGACGCTGAATCCGTATCTGGCCTCCGTTTTCCCATCCGATGCTTCGTTTTGGCTCTACAGTCCACAGCCATCGCAAAAATTCCTACTCGTTTTTTCGAAAAATGTTGAAAATTTTTTCTCTCCGATTGACTTGAAACTCACCATGTTGATAGAGAATTTGACGCTGATTCCAAATCTGAAATCCGTTTTCCCATCCGATGCTTCGTTTCGAACAAGGCGTTTCTTTCAGTGAATTTGTCTCACTCTTAGCTTTCAAACGAGCTATTGCACGACAAAATCCTAACACTCTAAGCCAAGATCAAAGCTAGCTCTCCCGAGCCGGCGGACGTCAGCGAAAATTTTTTCTCTCCGATTGCTTTCAAATTCACCATACCGATGCAGAATTTCACGCTGAATCCGTATCTGGCCTCCGTTTTCCCATCCGATGCTTTGTTTTGAAGCTACAGCCCAAAACGTCCAAAATTCTAACTCTGTCGTTTTTTCGACAATCTCCCAAAATCTTAAATGGCGTCTCACATCTAAACGAAGACAGATATGAACGAGCCGTTTCTTTCAGTGAATTTCTCTCACTCTTAGCTTTCAAACGAGCTATTGCACGACAAAATCCGTCCACTAGAAGAAAAGTTGGAAGATCGGTGCCGAGGGGGGGGGACGTATGCGAAAATTTTTTCTCTCCGATTGCTTTCAAATTCACCATGCCGATGCAGAATTTGACGCTGATTCCAAATCTGAAATCCGTTTTCCCATCCGATGCTTCGTTTTGAAGCTACAGCCCAAAACGTCCAAAATTCTAACTCTGTCGTTTTTTCGACAATCTCCCAAAATCTTAAATGGCGTCTCACATCTAAACGAAGACAGATAGGAACAAGCCGATTCTTTCAGTGAATTTGTCTCACTCTTAGCTTTCAAACGAGCTATTGCACGACAAAATCCGTCCACACGAAGCCCAGATCGAAGCTAGCTCTCCCGAGGGGGGGACGTCAGCGAAACTTTTTCTCTCCGATTGCTTTCAAATTCACCATACCGATGCAGAATTTGACGCTGATTCCAAATCTGAAATCCGTTTTCCCATCCGATGCTTTGTTTTGAAGCTACAGCCCAAAACGTCCAAAATTCTAACTCTGTCGTTTTTTCGACAATCTCCCAAAATCTTAAATGGCGTCTCACATCTAAACGAAGACAGATATGAACCAGCCGTTTCTTTCAGTGAATTTGTCTCACTATTAGCTTTCAAACGAGCTATTGCACGACAAAATCCGTCCACTAGAAGCAAAGTTGGAAGATCGGTGCCGAGGGGGGGGGAAGTCAGCGAAAACTTTTCTCTCCGATTGCTTTCAAATTCACCATACCGATGCAGAATTTCACGCTAAATCCGAATCTGGCCTCCGTTTTCCCATCCGATGCTTCGTTTTGAAGCTACAGCCCAAAACGTCCAAAATTCTAACTCTGTCGTTTTTTCGACAATCTCCCAAAATCTTAAATGGCGTCTCACATCTAAACGAAGACAGATATGAACGAGCCGTTTCTTTCAGTGAATTTCTCTCACTCTTAGCTTTCAAACGAGCTATTGCACGACAAAATCCGTCCACACGAAGCCAAGATCGAAGCTAGCTCTCCCGAGGGGGGGAAGTCAGCGAAAATTTTTTCTCTCCGATTGCTTTCAAATTCACCATACCGATGCAGAATTTCACGCTGATTCCAAATCTGAAATCCGTTTTCCCATCCGATGCTTCGTTTTGAAGCTACAGCCCAAAACGTCCAAAATTCTAACTCTGTCGTTTTTCGCCAATCTCCCAAAATCTTAAATGGCGTCTCACATCTAAACGAAGACAGATATGAACCAGCCGTTTCTTTCAGTGAATTTGTCTCACTCTTAGCTTTCAAACGAGCTATTGCACGACAAAATCCGTCCACTAGAAGCAAAGTTGGAAGGTCGGTGCCGAGGGGGGGGACGTCAGCGAAAATTTTTCTCTCCGATTGCTTTCAAATTCACCATACCGATGCAGAATTTCACGCTGATTCCAAATCTGAAATCCGTTTTCCCATCCGATGCTTCGTTTTGAAGCTACAGCCCAAAACGTCCAAAATTCTAACTCTGTCGTTTTTCGCCAATCTCCCAAAATCTTAAATGGCGTCTCACATCTAAACGAAGACAGATATGAACAAGCCGATTCTTTCAGTGAATTTCTCTCACTCTTAGCTTTCAAACGAGCTATGGCACGACAAAATCCGTCCACTGGAAGCCAAGATCGAAGCTAGCTCTCCCGAGGGGGGGGACGTCAGCGAAAATTTTTTCTCTCCGATTGCTTTCAAATTCACCATACCGATGCAGAATTTCACGCTGATTCCAAATCTGAAATCCGTTTTCCCATCCGATGCTTCGTTTTGAAGCTACAGCCCAAAACGTCCAAAATTCTAACTCTGTCGTTTTTCGCCAATCTCCCAAAATCTTAAATGGCGTCTCACATCTAAACGAAGACAGATATGAACAAGCCGTTTCTTTCAGTGAATTTCTCTCACTCTTAGCTTTCAAACGAGCTATTGCACGACAAAATCCGTCCACTAGAAGCAAAGTTGGAAGATCGGTGCCGAGGGGGGGGACGTCAGCGAAAATTTTTCTCTCCGATTGCTTTCAAATTCACCATACAGATGCAGAATTTCACGCTGATTCCAAATCTGAAATCCGTTTTCCCATCCGATGCTTCGTTTTGAAGCTACAGCCCAAAACGTCCAAAATTCTAACTCTGTCGTTTTTCGCCAATCTCCCAAAATCTTAAATGGCGTCTCACATCTAAACGAAGACAGATATGAACAAGCCGTTTCTTTCAGTGAATTTGTCTCACTCTTAGCTTTCAAACGAGCTATTGCACGACAAAATCCGTCCACTAGAAGCCAAGATGGAAGCTAGCTCTCCCGAGGGGGGGACGTCAGCGAAAATTTTTTCTCTCCGATTGCTTTCAAATTCACCATACAGATGCAGAATTTCACGCTGAATCCGAATCTGGCCTCCGTTTTCCCATCCGATGCCTCGTTTTGAAGCTACAGCCCAAAACGTCCAAAATTCTAACTCTTTCGTTTTTCGCCAATTCCCAAAATCTTGAATGGCGTCTCACATCTAAACGAAGACAGATATGAACCAGCCGTTTCTTTCAGTGAATTTGTCTCACTCTTAGCTTTCAAACGAGCTATTGCACGACAAAATCCGTCAACTAGAAGCAAAGTTGGAGGATCGGTGCCGAGGGGGGGGAAGTCAGCGAAAACTTTTCTCTCCGATTGCTTTCAAATTCACCATACCGATGCAGAATTTGACGCTGATTCCAAATCTGAAATCCGTTTTCCCATCCGATGCTTCGTTTTGAAGCTACAGCCCAAAACGTCCAAAATTCTAACTCTGTCGTTTTTCGCCAATCTCCCAAAATCTTAAATGGCGTCTCACATCTAAACGAAGACAGATATGAACAAGCCGTTTCTTTCAGTGAATTTGTCTCACTCTTAGCTTTCAAACGAGCTATTGCACGACAAAATCCGTCCACTAGAAGCAAAGTTGGAAGATCGGTGCCGAGGGGGGGGACGTCAGGGAAAATTTTTTCTCTCCGATTGCTTTCAAATTCACCATACCGAAGCAGAATTTCACGCTGATTCCAAATCTGAAATCCGTTTTCCCATCCGATGCTTCGTTTTGAAGCTACAGCCCAAAACGTCCAAAATTCTAACTCTGTCGTTTTTTCGCCAATCTCCCAAAATCTTAAATGGCGTCTCACATCTAAACGAAGACAGATATGAACAAGCCGTTTCTTTCAGTGAATTTCTCTCACTCTTAGCTTTCAAACGAGCTATTGCACGACAAAATCCGTCCACTGGAAGCCAAGATCGAAGCTAGCTCTCCCGAGGGGGGGACGTCAGCGAAAATTTTTTCTCTCCGATTGCTTTCAAATTCACCATACAGATGCAGAATTTCACGCTGATTCCAAATCTGAAATCCGTTTTCCCATCCGATGCTTCGTTTTGAAGCTACAGCCCAAAACGTCCAAAATTCTAACTCTGTCGTTTTTCGCCAATCTCCCAAAATCTTAAATGGCGTCTCACATCTAAACGAAGACAGATATGAACAAGCCGTTTCTTTCAGTGAATTTGTCTCACTCTTAGCTTTCAAACGAGCTATTGCACGACAAAATCCGTCCACTAGAAGCAAAGTTGGAAGATCGGTGCCGAGGGGGGGACGTCAGCGAAAAATTTCTCTCCGATTGCTTTCAAATTCACCATACAGATGCAGAATTTCACGCTGATTCCAAATCTGAAATCCGTTTTCCCATCCGATGCTTCGTTTTGGCGCTACAGCCCAAAACGTCCAAAATTCTAACTCTGTCGTTTTTTCGCCAATCTCCCAAAATCTTAAATGGCGTCTCACATCTAAACGAAGACAGATATGAACAAGCCGTTTCTTTCAGTGAATTTCTCTCACTCTTAGCTTTCAAACGAGCTATTGCACGACAAAATCCGTCCACTGGAAGCCGAGATCGAAGCTAGCTCTCCCGAGGGGGGGGACGTCAGCGAAAATTTTTTCTCTCCGATTGCTTTCAAATTCACCATACCGATGCAGAATTTCACGCTGATTCCAAATCTGAAATCCGTTTTCCCATCCGATGCTTCGTTTTGAAGCTACAGCCCAAAACGTCCAAAATTCTAACTCTGTCGTTTTTCGACAATCTCCCAAAATCTTAAATGGCGTCTCACATCTAAACGAAGACAGATATGAACAAGCCGTTTCTTTCAGTGAATTTGTCTCACTCTTAGCTTTCAAACGAGCTATTGCACGACAAAATCCGTCCACTAGAAGCAAAGTTGGAAGATCGGTGCCGAGGGGGGGGGACGTCAGCGAAAATTTTTTCTCTCCGATTGCTTTCAAATTCACCATACCGATGCAGAATTTCACGCTGAATCCAAATCTGAAATCCGTTTTTCCATCCGATGCTTCGTTTTGGCGCTACAGCCCAAAACGTCCAAAATTCTAACTCTGTCGTTTTTCGCCAATCTCCCAAAATCTTAAATGGCGTCTCACATCTAAACGAAGACAGATATGAACAAGCCGTTTCTTTCAGTGAATTTGTCTCACTCTTAGCTTTCAAACGAGCTATTGCACGACAAAATCCGTCCACTAGAAGCAAAGTTGGAAGGTCGGTGCCGAGGGGGGGGACGTCAGCGAAACTTTTCTCTCCGATTGACTTGAAACTCACCATACCGATGCAGAATTTCACGCTGATTCCAAATCTGAAATCCGTTTTCCCATCCGATGCTTCGTTTTGAAGCTACAGCCCAAAACGTCCAAAATTCTAACTCTGTCGTTTTTTCGCCAATCTCCCAAAATCTTAAATGGCGTCTCACATCTAAACGAAGACAGATATGAACAAGCCGTTTCTTTCAGTGAATTTGTCTCACTCTTAGCTTTCAAACGAGCTATTGCACGACAAAATCCGTCCACTAGAAGCAAAGTTGGAAGATCGGTGCCGAGGGGGGGACGTCAGCGAAAATTTTTCTCTCCGATTGATTTCAAATTCACCATACAGATGCAGAATTTCACGCTGATTCCAAATCTGAAATCCGTTTTCCCATCCGATGCTTCGTTTTGAAGCTACAGCCCAAAACGTCCAAAATTCTAACTCTGTCGTTTTTTCGCCAATCTCCCAAAATCTTAAATGGCGTCTCACATCTAAACGAAGACAGATATGAACAAGCCGTTTCTTTCAGTGAATTTCTCTCACTCTTAGCTTTCAAACGAGCTATTGCACGACAAAATCCGTCCACTGGAAGCCAAGATCGAAGCTAGCTCTCCCGAGGGGGGGGACGTCAGCGAAAATTTTTTCTCTCCGATTGATTTCAAATTCACCATACAGATGCAGAATTTCACGCTGATTCCAAATCTGAAATCCGTTTTCCCATCCGATGCTTCGTTTTGAAGCTACAGCCCAAAACGTCTAAAATTCTAACTCTGTCGTTTTTCGCCAATCTCCCAAAATCTTAAATGGCGTCTCACATCTAAACGAAGACAGATATGAACAAGCCGTTTCTTTCAGTGAATTTGTCTCACTCTTAGCTTTCAAACGAGCTATTGCACGACAAAATCCGTCCACTAGAAGCAAAGTTGGAAGATCGGTGCCGAGGGGGGGGGACGTCAGCGAAACTTTTTCTCTCCGATTGCTTTCAAATTCACCATACAGATGCAGAATTTCACGCTGATTCCAAATCTGAAATCCGTTTTCCCATCCGATGCTTCGTTTTGAAGCTACAGCCCAAAACGTCCAAAATTCTAACTCTGTCGTTTTTTCGCCAATCTCCCAAAATCTTAAATGGCGTCTCACATCTAAACGAAGACAGATATGAACAAGCCGTTTCTTTCAGTGAATTTGTCTCACTCTTAGCTTTCAAACGAGCTATTGCACGACAAAATCCGTCCACTAGAAGAAAAGTTGGAAGATCGGTGCCGAGGGGGGGGGACGTCAGCGAAAATTTTTTCTCTCCGATTGATTTCAAATTCACCATACCGATGCAGAATTTCACGCTGATTCCAAATCTGAAATCCGTTTTCCCATCCGATGCTTCGTTTTGAAGCTACAGCCCAAAACGTCCAAAATTCTAACTCTGTCGTTTTTCGCCAATCTCCCAAAATCTTAAATGGCGTCTCACATCTAAACGAAGACAGATATGAACAAGCCGTTTCTTTCAGTGAATTTGTCTCACTCTTAGCTTTCAAACGAGCTATGGCACGACAAAATCCGTCCACTAGAAGCCAAGTTCGAAGCGAGCTCTCCCGAATGGGGGGGACGTCAGCGAAAATTTTTTCTCTCCGATTGCTTTCAAATTCACCATACAGATGCAGAATTTCACGCTGAATCCAAATCTGAAATCCGTTTTCCCATCCGATGCTTCGTTTTGAAGTTACAGCCCAAAACGTCCAAAATTCTAACTCTGTCGTTTTTCGCCAATCTCCCAAAATCTTAAATGGCGTCTCACATCTAAACGAAGACAGATATGAACAAGCCGTTTCTTTCAGTGAATTTGTCTCACTCTTAGCTTTCAAACGAGCTATTGCACGACAAAATCCGTCCACTAGAAGCAAAGTTGGAAGATCGGTGCCGAGGGGGGGGACGTCAGCGAAAACTTTTCTCTCCGATTGCTTTCAAATTCACCATACCGATGCAGAATTTCACGCTGATTCCAAATCTGAAATCCGTTTTCCCATCCGATGCTTCGTTTTGAAGCTACAGCCCAAAACGTCCAAAATTCTAACTCTGTCGTTTTTTCGCCAATCTCCCAAAATCTTAAATGGCGTCTCACATCTAAACGAAGACAGATATGAACAAGCCGTTTCTTTCAGTGAATTTGTCTCACTCTTAGCTTTCAAACGAGCTATTGCACGACAAAATCCGTCCACTAGAAGAAAAAGTGGAAGGTCGGTGCCGAGGGGGGGGGACGTCAGCGAAAATTTTTTCTCTCCGATTGCTTTCAAATTCACCATACAGATGCAGAATTTCACGCTGATTCCAAATCTGAAATCCGTTTTCCCATCCGATGCTTCGTTTGAAGCTACAGCCCAAAACGTCCAAAATTCTAACTCTGTCGTTTTTCGCCAATCTCCCAAAATCTTAAATGGCGTCTCACATCTAAACGAAGACAGATATGAACAAGCCGTTTCTTTCAGTGAATTTGTCTCACTCTTAGCTTTCAAACGAGCTATTGCACGACAAAATCCGTCCACTAGAAGCAAAGATTGAAGCTAGCTCTCCCGAGGGTGGGGACGTCAGCGAAAATTTTTTCTCTCCGATTGCTTTCAAATTCACCATACAGATGCAGAATTTCACGCTGAATCCAAATCTGAAATCCGTTTTCCCATCCGATGCTTCGTTTTGAAGCTACAGCCCAAAACGTCCAAAATTCTAACTCTGTCGTTTTTTCGCCAATCTCCCAAAATCTTAAATGGCGTCTCACATCTAAACGAAGACAGATATGAACAAGCCGTTTCTTTCAGTGAATTTGTCTCACTCTTAGCTTTCAAACGAGCTATTGCACGACAAAATCCGTCCACTAGAAGCAAAGTTGGAAGATCGGTGCCGAGGGGGGGACGTCAGCGAAAATTTTTTCTCTCCGATTGCTTTCAAATTCACCATACAGATGCAGAATTTCACGCTGATTCCAAATCTGAAATCCGTTTTCCCATCCGATGCTTCGTTTTGAAGCTACAGCCCAAAACGTCCAAAATTCTAACTCTGTCGTTTTTCGCCAATCTCCCAAAATCTTAAATGGCGTCTCACATCTAAACGAAGACAGATATGAACAAGCCGTTTCTTTCAGTGAATTTGTCTCACTCTTAGCTTTCAAACGAGCTATTGCACGACAAAATCCGTCCACTAGAAGCAAAGATCGAAGCTAGCTCTCCCGAGGGGGGGGACGTCAGCGAAAATTTTTTCTCTCCGATTGCTTTCAAATTCACCATACCGATGCAGAATTTCACGCTGATTCCAAATCTGAAATCCGTTTTCCCATCCGATGCTTCGTTTTGAAGCTACAGCCCAAAACGTCCAAAATTCTAACTCTGTCGTTTTTCGCCAATCTCCCAAAATCTTAAATGGCGTCTCACATCTAAACGAAGACAGATATGAACAAGCCGTTTCTTTCAGTGAATTTGTCTCACTCTTAGCTTTCAAACGAGCTATTGCACGACAAAATCCGTCCACTAGAAGCAAAGTTGGAAGATCGGTGCCGAGGGGGGGGACGTCAGCGAAAATTTTTTCTCTCCGATTGCTTTCAAATTCACCATACCGATGCAGAATTTCACGCTGATTCCAAATCTGAAATCCGTTTTCCCATCCGATGCTTCGTTTTTACGCTACAGCCCAAAACGTCCAAAATTCTAACTCTGTCGTTTTTCGCCAATCTCCCAAAATCTTAAATGGCGTCTCACATCTAAACGAAGACAGATATGAACAAGCCGTTTCTTTCAGTGAATTTGTCTCACTCTTAGCTTTCAAACGAGCTATTGCACGACAAAATCCGTCCACTAGAAGCAAAGTTGGAAGATCGGTGCCGAGGGGGGGGACGTCAGCGAAAACTTTTCTCTCCGATTGCTTTCAAATTCACCATACCGATGCAGAATTTCACGCTGATTCCAAATCTGAAATCCGTTTTCCCATCCGATGCTTCGTTTTGAAGCTACAGCCCAAAACGTCCAAAATTCTAACTCTGTCGTTTTTTCGCCAATCTCCCAAAATCTTAAATGGCGTCTCACATCTAAACGAAGACAGATATGAACAAGCCGTTTCTTTCAGTGAATTTCTCTCACTCTTAGCTTTCAAACGAGCTATTGCACGACAAAATCCGTCCACTAGAAGCAAAGTTGGAAGATCGGTGCCGAGGGGGGGGACGTCAGCGAAACTTTTTCTCTCCGATTGCTTTCAAATTCACCATACCGATGCAGAATTTCACGCTGATTCCAAATCTGAAATCCGTTTTCCCATCCGATGCTTCGTTTTGAAGCTACAGCCCAAAACGTCCAAAATTCTAACTCTGTCGTTTTTCGCCAATCTCCCAAAATCTTAAATGGCGTCTCACATCTAAACGAAGACAGATAGGAACAAGCCGATTCTTTCAGTGAATTTCTCTCACTCTTAGCTTTCAAACGAGCTATGGCACGACAAAATCCGTCCACTGGAAGCCAAAATCGAAGCGAGCTGTCCAGAGGGGGGGGACGTCAGCGAAAATTTTTTCTCTCCGATGGCGTTCAAATTCACCATACCGATGCAGAATTTCACGCTGATTCCAAATCTGAAATCCGTTTTCCCATCCGATGCTTCGTTTTGAAGCTACAGCCCAAAACGTCCAAAATTCTAACTCTGTCGTTTTTTCGACAATCTCCCAAAATCTTAAATGGCGTCTCACATCTAAACGAAGACAGATATGAACAAGCCGTTTCTTTCAGTGAATTTGTCTCACTATTAGCTTTCAAACGAGCTATTGCACGACAAAATCCGTCCACTAGAAGCAAAGTTGGAAGATCGGTGCCGAGGGGGGGGAAGTCAGCGAAAACTTTTCTCTCCGATTGCTTTCAAATTCACCATACCGATGCAGAATTTGACGCTGATTCCAAATCTGAAATCCGTTTTCCCATCCGATGCCTCGTTTTGAAGCTACAGCCCAAAACGTCCAAAATTCTAACTCTGTCGTTTTTTCGACAATCTCCCAAAATCTTAAATGGCGTCTCACATCTAAACGAAGACAGATATGAACAAGCCGTTTCTTTCAGTGAATTTCTCTCACTCTTAGCTTTCAAACGAGCTATTGCACGACAAAATCCGTCCACTAGAAGCAAAGTTGGAAGATCGGTGCCGAGGGGGGGGGACGTCAGCGAAACTTTTTCTCTCCGATTGCTTTCAAATTCACCATACCGATGCAGAATTTCACGCTGATTCCAAATCTGAAATCCGTTTTCCCATCCGATGCTTCGTTTTGAAGCTACAGCCGAAAACGTCAAAAATTCTAACTCTGTCGTTTTTCGACAATCTCCCAAAATCTTAAATGGCGTCTCACATCTAAACGAAGACGGATATGAACGAGCCGTTTCTTTCAGTGAATTTCTCTCACTCTTAGCTTTCAAACGAGCTATTGCAAGACAAAATCCGTCCACACGAAGCCAAGATCGAAGCTAGCTCTCCCGAGGGGGGGGACGTCAGCGAAAATTTTTTCTCTCCGATTGATTTCAAATTCACCATACCGATGCAGAATTTGACGCTGATTCCAAATCTGAAATCCGTTTTCCCATCCGATGCTTCGTTTTGAAGCTACAGCCCAAAACGTCCAAAATTCTAACTCTGTCGTTTTTCGCCAATCTCCCAAAATTTTAAATGGCGTCTCACATCTAAACGAAGACAGATATGAACAAGCCGTTTCTTTCAGTGAATTTGTCTCACTCTTAGCTTTCAAACGAGCTATTGCACGACAAAATCCGTCCACTAGAAGCAAAGTTGGAAGATCGGTGCCGAGGGGGGGGACGTCAGCGAAAACTTTTTCTCTCCGATTGCTTTCAAATTCACCATTCCGATGCAGAATTTCACGCTGAATCCGAATCTGGCCTCCGTTTTCCCATCCGATGCCTCGTTTTGGCGCTACAGCCCAAAACGTCCAAAATTCTAACTCTGTCGTTTTTTCGCCAATCTCCCAAAATCTTAAATGGCGTCTCACATCTAAACGAAGACAGATATGAACAAGCCGTTTCTTTCAGTGAATTTCCCTTACTCTTAGCTTTCAAACGAGCTATTGCACGACAAAATCCGTCCACTAGAAGCAAAGTTGGAAGATCGGTGCCGAGGGGGGGGGGACGTCAGCGAAAATTTTTCTCTCCGATTGCTTTCAAATTCACCATACCGATGCAGAATTTGACGCTGAATCCGAATCTGGCCTCCGTTTTCCCATCCGATGCCTCGTTTTGCAGCTACAGCCCAAAACGTCCAAAATTCTAACTCTGTCGTTTTTTCGCCAATCTCCCAAAATCTTAAATGGCGTCTCACATCTAAACGAAGACAGATATGAACAAGCCGTTTCTTTCAGTGAATTTCTCTCACTCTTAGCTTTCAAACGAGCTATTGCACGACAAAATCCGTCCACTAGAAGCAAAGTTGGAAGATCGGTGCCGAGGGGAGGGACGTCAGCGAAAATTTTTTCTCTCCGATTGCTTTCAAATTCACCATACCGATGCAGAATTTCACGCTGAATCCGAATCTGGCCTCCGATTTCCCATCCGATGCTTCGTTTTGAAGCTACAGCCCAAAACGTCCAAAATTCTAACTCTGTCGTTTTTCGAAAATATCCCAAAATCTTAAATGGCGTCTCACATCTAAACGAAGACAGATATGAACCAGCCGTTTCTTTCAGTGAATTTCTCTCACTATTAGCTTTCAAACGAGCTATTGCACGACAAAATCCGTCCACTAGAAGCAAAGTTGGAAGATCGGTGCCGAGGGGAGGGACGTCAGCGAAAATTTTTTCTCTCCGATTGCTTTCAAATTCACCATACCGATGCAGAATTTCACGCTGAATCCGAATCTGGCCTCCGTTTTCCCATCCGATGCTTCGTTTCGAAGCTACAGCCCAAAACGTCCAAAATTCTAACTCTGTCGTTTTTTCGACAATCTCCAAAAATCTTAAATGGCGTCTCACATCTAAACGAAGACAGATATGAACGAGCCGTTTCTTTCAGTGATTTTCTCTCACTCTTAGCTTTCAAACGAGCTATTGCACGACAAAATCCGTCCACTAGAAGCCAAGATCGAAGCTAGGTCTCCCGAGGGGGGACGTCAACGAAAACTTTTCTCTCCGATTGCTTTCAAATTCGCCATTCCGATGCAGAATATCACGCTGAATCCGAATCTGGCCTCCACTTTCCCATCCGATGACTCGTTTTGCAGCTACAGCCCAAAACGTCCAAAATTCTAACTCTGTCGTTTTTTCGCCAATCTCCCAAAATCTTAAATGGCGTCTCACATCTAAACGAAGACAGATATGAACCAGCCGTTTCTTTCAGTGAATTTCTCTCACTATTAGCTTTCAAACGAGCTATTGCACGACAAAATCCGTCCACTAGAAGCAAAGTTGGAAGATCGGTGCCGAGGGGAGGGACGTCAGCGAAAATTTTTTCTCTCCGATTGCTTTCAAATTCACCATACCGATGCAGAATTTCACGCTGAATCCGAATCTGGCCTCCGTTTTCCCATCCGATGCTTCGTTTTGAAGCTACAGCCCAAAACGTCCAAAATTCTAACTCTGTCGTTTTTTCGACAATCTCCCAAAATCTTAAATGGCGTCTCACTACTAAACGAAGACGGATATGAACCAGCCGTTTCTTTCAGTGAATTTCTCTCACTCTTAGCTTTCAAACGAGCTATTGCACGACAAAATCCGTCCACACGAAGCCAAGATCGAAACTAGCTCTCCCGACGGGGGGACCTCAGCGAAAACTTCTTCTCTCCGATTGCTTTCAAATTCACCATACCGATGCAGAAATTGACGCTGATTCCAAATCTGAAATCCGTTTTCCCATCCGATGCTTCATTTTGAAGCTACAGCCCAAAACGTCCAAAATTCTAACTCTGTCGTTTTTCGCCAATGTCCCAAAATCTTAAATGGCGTCTCAAATCTAAACGAAGACAGATATGAACAAGCCGATTCTTTCAGTGAATTTGTCTCACTCTTAGCTTTCAAACGAGCTATTGCACGACAAAATCCGTCCACTAGAAGCAAAGTTGGAAGATCTCTGCCGAGGGGGGAGGACCTCAGCGAAAATTTTTTCTCTCCGATTGCTTTCAAATTCACCATACCGATGCAGAATTTCACGCTGATTCCAAATCTGAAATCCGTTTTCCCATCCGATGCCTCGTTTTGAAGCTACAGCCCAAAACGTCCAAAATTCTAACTCTGTCGTTTTTTCGACAATCTCCCAAAATCTTAAATGGCGTCTCACATCTAAACGAAGACAGATATGAACAAGCTGTTTTTTTCACTCTTAGCTTTCAAACGAGCTATTGCACGACAAAATCCGTCCACTAGAAGCAAAGTTGGAAGATCGGTGCCGAGGGGGGGACGTCAGCGAAACTTTTTCTCTCCGATTGCTTTCAAATTCACCATACCGATGCAGAATTTCACGCTAAATCCGAATCTGAAATCCGTTTTCCCATCTGATGCTTCGTTTTGGCGCTACAGCCCAAGACGTCCAAAATTCTAACTCTGCCGTTTATTCTAAAAATGTTGAAAATTTTTTCTCTCCGATTGACTTGAAACTCACCATGTGGATAGAGAATTTGACGCTGATTCCAAATCTGAAATCCGTTTCCCCATCCAATGCTTCGTTTTGAAGCTACAGCCCAAAACGTCCAAAATTCTAACTCTGTCGTTTTTCGCCAATCTCCCAAAATCTTAAATGGCGTCTCACATCTAAACGAAGACAGATATGAACAAGCCGTTTCTTTCAGTGAATTTCTCTCACTCTTAGCTTTCAAACGAACTATTGCACGACAAAATCCGTCCACTAGAAGCAAAGTTGGAAGATCGGTGCAAAAATGTTGAATATTTTTCTCTCCGATTGACTTGAAACTCACCATGTGGATAGAGAATTTCACGCTGAATCCGAATCTGGCCTCCGTTTTCCCGTCCGATGCCTCGTTTTGGAGCTACAGCCCAAAACGTCCAAAATTCTAACTCTGTCGTTTTTCGCCAATATCCAAAATCTTAAATGGCGTCTCACATCTAAACGAAGACAGATATGAACCAGCCGTTTCTTTCAGTGAATTTCTCTCACTCTTAGCTTTCAAACGAGCTATTGCACGACAAAATCCGTCCACTAGAAGCAAAGTTGGAAGATCGGTGCCGAGGGGGGGACGTCAGCGAAACTTTTTCTCTCCGATTGCTTTCAAATTCACCATACCGATGCAGAATTTCACGCTAAATCCGAATATGGCCTCCGCTTTCCCATCCGATGCTTCGTTTAGGCGCTACAGCCCAAGACGTCCAAAATTCTAACTCTGCCGTTTATTCTAAAAATGTTGAATATTTTTCTCTCCGATTGACTTGAAACTCACCACGTTGATAGAGAATTTGACGCTGATTCCAAATCTGAAATCCGTTTCCCCATCCAATGCTTCGTTTTGAAGCTACAGCCGAAAACGTCCAAAATTCTAACTCTGTCGTTTTTTCGCCAATCCTCCAAAATCTTAAATGGCGTCTCACATCTAAACGAAGACAGATATGAACCAGCCGTTTCTTTCAGTGAATTTCTCTCACTATTAGTTTTCAAACGAACTATTGCACGACAAAATCCGTCCACTAGAAGCAAAGTTGGAAGATAAAAATGTTGAAAATTTTTTCTCTCTGATTGACTTGAAACTCACCATGTGGATAGAGAATTTCACGCTGAATCCGAATCTGGCCTCCGTTTTCCAATCCGATGCTTCGTTTTGAAGCTACAGCCCAAAACGTCCAAAATTCTAACTCTGTCGTTTTTCGCCAATATCCCAAAATCTTAAATGGCGTCTCACATCTAAACGAAGACAGATATGAACAAGCCGTTTCTTTCAGTGAATTTGTCTCACTCTTAGCTTTCAAACGAGCTATTGCACGACAAAATCCGTCCACTAGAAGCAAAGTTGGAAGATCGGTGCCGAGGGGGGGACGTCAGCGAAACTTTTTCTCTCCGATTGCTTTCAAATTCACCATACCGATGCAGAATTTCACGCTGAATCCGAATCTGGCCTCCGTTTTCCCATCCGATGCTTCGTTTTGGCGCTACAGCCCAAAACGTCCAAAATTCTAACTCTGTCGTTTTTTCGAAAAATGTTGAAAATTTTTTCTCTCCGATTGACTTGAAACTCACCATGTTGATAGAGAATTTGACGCTGATTCCAAATCTGAAATCCGTTTTCCCATCCGATGCTTCGTTTTGAAGCTACAGCCCAAAACGTCCAAAATTCTAACTCTGTCGTTTTTCGCCAATCTCCCAAAATCTTAAATGGCGTCTCACATCTAAACGAAGACAGATATGAACAAGCCGTTTCTTTCAGTGAATTTGTCTCACTCTTAGCTTTCAAACGAGCTATTGCACGACAAAATCCGTCCACTGGAAGCCAAGATCGAAGCTAGCTCTTCCGAGGGGGGGACGTCAGCGAAAATTTTTCTCTCCGATTGCTTTCAAATTCACCATACCGATGCAGAATTTCACGCTGAATCCGAATCTGGCCTCCGTTTTCCCATCCGATGCCTCGTTTTGGCGCTACAGCCCAAAACGTCCAAAATTCTAACTCTGTCGTTTTTTCGAAAAATGTTGAAAATTTTTTCTCTCCGATTGACTTGAAACTCACCATGTTGATAGAGAATTTGACGCTGATTCCAAATCTGAAATCCGTTTTCCCATCCGATGCTTCGTTTTGAAGCTACAGCCCAAAACGTCCAAAATTCTAACTCTGTCGTTTTTCGCCAATCTCCCAAAATCTTAAATGGCGTCTCACATCTAAACGAAGACAGATATGAACAAGCCGTTTCTTTCAGTGAATTTGTCTCACTCTTAGCTTTCAAACGAGCTATTGCACGACAAAATCCGTCCACTAGAAGCAAAGTTGGAAGATCGGTGCCGAGGGGGGGACGTCAGCGAAACTTTTTCTCTCCGATTGCTTTCAAATTCACCATACCGATGCAGAATTTCACGCTGAATCCGAATCTGGCCTCCGTTTTCCCATCCGATGCCTCGTTTTGGCGCTACAGCCCAAAACGTCCAAAATTCTAACTCTGTCGTTTTTTCGAAAAATGTTGAAAATTTTTTCTCTCCGATTGACTTGAAACTCACCATGTTGATAGAGAATTTGACGCTGATTCCAAATCTGAAATCCGTTTTCCCATCCGATGCTTCGTTTTGAAGCTACAGCCCAAAACGTCCAAAATTCTAACTCTGTCGTTTTTCGCCAATCTCCCAAAATCTTAAATGGCGTCTCACATCTAAACGAAGACAGATATGAACAAGCCGTTTCTTTCACTGAATTTGTCTCACTCTTAGCTTTCAAACGAGCTATGGCACGACAAAATCCGTCCACTGGAAGCAAAGTTGGAAGGTAGCTCTCCCGAGGGGGGGGACGTCAGCGAAACTTTTTCTCTCCGATTGCTTTCAAATTCACCATACCGATGCAGAATTTCACGCTGAATCCGAATCTGGCCTCCGTTTTCCCATCCGATGCCTCGTTTTGGCGCTACAGCCCAAAACGTCCAAAATTCTAACTCTGTCGTTTTTTCGAAAAATGTTGAAAATTTTTTCTCTCCGATTGACTTGAAACTCACCATGTTGATAGAGAATTTGACGCTGATTCCAAATCTGAAATCCGTTTTCCCATCCGATGCTTCGTTTTGAAGCTACAGCCCAAAACGTCCAAAATTCTAACTCTGTCGTTTTTCGCCAATCTCCCAAAATCTTAAATGGCGTCTCACATCTAAACGAAGACAGATATGAACAAGCCGTTTCTTTCAGTGAATTTGTCTCACTCTTAGCTTTCAAACGAGCTATTGCACGACAAAATCCGTCCACTGGAAGCAAAGTTGGAAGATCGGTGCCGAGGGGGGGGACGTCAGCGAAACTTTTTCTCTCCGATTGCTTTCAAATTCACCATACCGATGCAGAATTTCACGCTGAATCCGAATCTGGCCTCCGTTTTCCCATCCGATGCCTCGTTTTGGCGCTACAGCCCAAAACGTCCAAAATTCTAACTCTGTCGTTTTTTCGAAAAATGTTGAAAATTTTTTCTCTCCGATTGACTTGAAACTCACCATGTTGATAGAGAATTTGACGCTGATTCCAAATCTGAAATCCGTTTTCCCATCCGATGCTTCGTTTTGAAGCTACAGCCCAAAACGTCCAAAATTCTAACTCTGTCGTTTTTCGCCAATCTCCCAAAATCTTAAATGGCGTCTCACATCTAAACGAAGACAGATATGAACAAGCCGTTTCTTTCAGTGAATTTGTCTCACTCTTAGCTTTCAAACGAGCTATTGCACGACAAAATCCGTCCACTGGAAGCCAAGATCGAAGCTAGCTCTCACGAGGGGGGGGACGTCAGCGAAAATTTTTCTCTCCGATTGCTTTCAAATTCACCATACAGATGCAGAATTTCACGCTGAATCCGAATCTGGCCTCCGTTTTCCCATCCGATGCCTCGTTTTGGCGCTACAGCCCAAAACGTCCAAAATTCTAACTCTGTCGTTTTTCGCCAATCTCCCAAAATCTTAAATGGCGTCTCACATCTAAACGAAGACAGATATGAACAAGCCGTTTCTTTCAGTGAATTTGTCTCACTCTTAGCTTTCAAACGAGCTATTGCACGACAAAATCCGTCCACTGGAAGCCAAGATCGAAGCTAGCTCTGCCGAGGGGGGGGACGTCAGCGAAAATTTTTCTCTCCGATTGCTTTCAAATTCACCATACCGATGCAGAATTTCACGCTGAATCCGAATCTGGCCTCCGTTTTCCCATCCGATGCCTCGTTTTGGCGCTACAGCCCAAAACGTCCAAAATTCTAACTCTGTCGTTTTTTCGAAAAATGTTGAAAATTTTTTCTCTCCGATTGACTTGAAACTCACCATGTTGATAGAGAATTTGACGCTGATTCCAAATCTGAAATCCGTTTTCCCATCCGATGCTTCGTTTTGAAGCTACAGCCCAAAACGTCCAAAATTCTAACTCTGTCGTTTTTCGCCAATCTCCCAAAATCTTAAATGGCGTCTCACATCTAAACGAAGACAGATATGAACAAGCCGTTTCTTTCAGTGAATTTGTCTCACTCTTAGCTTTCAAACGAGCTATTGCACGACAACATCCGTCCACTGGAAGCAAAGTTGGAAGGTCGGTGCCGAGGGGGGGACGTCAGCGAAAATTTTTCTCTCCGATTGCTTTCAAATTCACCATACAGATGCAGAATTTCACGCTGAATCCGAATCTGGCCTCCGTTTTCCCATCCGATGCCTCGTTTTGGCGCTACAGCCCAAAACGTCCAAAATTCTAACTCTGTCGTTTTTTCGAAAAATGTTGAAAATTTTTTCTCTCCGATTGACTTGAAACTCACCATGTTGATAGAGAATTTGACGCTGATTCCAAATCTGAAATCCGTTTTCCCATCCGATGCTTCGTTTTGAAGCTACAGCCCAAAACGTCCAAAATTCTAACTCTGTCGTTTTTCGCCAATCTCCCAAAATCTTAAATGGCGTCTCACATCTAAACGAAGACAGATATGAACAAGCCGTTTCTTTCAGTGAATTTGTCTCACTCTTAGCTTTCAAACGAGCTATTGCACGACAAAATCCGTCCACTGGAAGCCAAGATCGAAGCTAGCTCTCCCGTGGGGGAGACGTCAGCGAAACTTTTTCTCTCCGATTGCTTTCAAATTCACCATACCGATGCAGAATTTCACGCTGAATCCGAATCTGGCCTCCGTTTTCCCATCCGATGCTTCGTTTTGGCGCTACAGCCCAAAACGTCCAAAATTCTAACTCTGTCGTTTTTTCGCCAATCCCCAAAATCTTAAATGGCGTCTCACATCTAAACGAAGACAGATATGAACAAGCCGTTTCTTTCAGTGAATTTGTCTCACTCTTAGCTTTCAAACGAGCTATGGCACGACAAAATCCGTCCACTGGAAGCAAAGTTGGAAGATCGGTGCCGAGGGGGGGACGTCAGCGAAAATTTTTTCTCTCCGATTGCTTTCAAATTCACCATACAGATGCAGAATTTCACGCTGAATCCGAATCTGGCCTCCGTTTTCCCATCCGATGCCTCGTTTTGGCGCTACAGCCCAAAACGTCCAAAATTCTAACTCTGTCGTTTTTTCGAAAAATGTTGAAAATTTTTTCTCTCCGATTGACTTGAAACTCACCATGTTGATAGAGAATTTGACGCTGATTCCAAATCTGAAATCCGTTTTCCCATCCGATGCTTCGTTTTGAAGCTACAGCCCAAAACGTCCAAAATTCTAACTCTGTCGTTTTTCGCCAATCTCCCAAAATCTTAAATGGCGTCTCACATCTAAACGAAGACAGATATGAACAAGCCGTTTCTTTCAGTGAATTTGTCTCACTCTTAGCTTTCAAACGAGCTATTGCACGACAAAATCCGTCCACTGGAAGCCAAGATCGAAGCTAGCTCTACCGAGGGGGGGACGTCAGCGAAAATTTTTCTCTCCGATTGCTTTCAAATTCACCATACAGATGCAGAATTTCACGCTGAATCCGAATCTGGCCTCCGTTTTCCCATCCGATGCCTCGTTTTGGCGCTACAGCCCAAAACGTCCAAAATTCTAACTCTGTCGTTTTTTCGAAAAATGTTGAAAATTTTTTCTCTCCGATTGACTTGAAACTCACCATGTTGATAGAGAATTTGACGCTGATTCCAAATCTGAAATCCGTTTTCCCATCCGATGCTTCGTTTTGAAGCTACAGCCCAAAACGTCCAAAATTCTAACTCTGTCGTTTTTCGCCAATCTCCCAAAATCTTAAATGGCGTCTCACATCTAAACGAAGACAGATATGAACAAGCCGTTTCTTTCAGTGAATTTGTCTCACTCTTAGCTTTCAAACGAGCTATTGCACGACAAAATCCGTCCACTGGAAGCCAAGATCGAAGCTCGGTGCCGAGGGGGGGGACGTCAGCGAAAATTTTTCTCTCCGATTGCTTTCAAATTCACCATACAGATGCAGAATTTCACGCTGAATCCGAATCTGGCCTCCGTTTTCCCATCCGATGCCTCGTTTTGGCGCTACAGCCCAAAACGTCCAAAATTCTAACTCTGTCGTTTTTTCGAAAAATGTTGAAAATTTTTTCTCTCCGATTGACTTGAAACTCACCATGTTGATAGAGAATTTGACGCTGATTCCAAATCTGAAATCCGTTTTCCCATCCGATGCTTCGTTTTGAAGCTACAGCCCAAAACGTCCAAAATTCTAACTCTGTCGTTTTTCGCCAATCTCCCAAAATCTTAAATGGCGTCTCACATCTAAACGAAGACAGATATGAACAAGCCGTTTCTTTCAGTGAATTTGTCTCACTCTTAGCTTTCAAACGAGCTATTGCACGACAAAATCCGTCCACTGGAAGCCAAGATCGAGGCTAGCTCTCCCGAGGGGGGGGGACGTCAGCGAAAATTTTTTCTCTCCGATTGCTTTCAAATTCACCATACAGATGCAGAATTTCACGCTGAATCCGAATCTGGCCTCCGTTTTCCCATCCGATGCCTCGTTTTGGCGCTACAGCCCAAAACGTCCAAAATTCTAACTCTGTCGTTTTTTCGAAAAATGTTGAAAATTTTTTCTCTCCGATTGACTTGAAACTCACCATGTTGATAGAGAATTTGACGCTGATTCCAAATCTGAAATCCGTTTTCCCATCCGATGCTTCGTTTTGAAGCTACAGCCCAAAACGTCCAAAATTCTAACTCTGTCGTTTTTCGCCAATCTCCCAAAATCTTAAATGGCGTCTCACATCTAAACGAAGACAGATATGAACAAGCCGTTTCTTTCAGTGAATTTGTCTCACTCTTAGCTTTCAAACGAGCTATTGCACGACAAAATCCGTCCACTGGAAGCCAAGATCGAAGCTATCTCTCCCGAGGGGGGGACGTCAGCGAAAATTTTTCTCTCCGATTGCTTTCAAATTCACCATACAGATGCAGAATTTCACGCTGAATCCGAATCTGGCCTCCGTTTTCCCATCCGATGCCTCGTTTTGGCGCTACAGCCCAAAACGTCCAAAATTCTAACTCTGTCGTTTTTTCGAAAAATGTTGAAAATTTTTTCTCTCCGATTGACTTGAAACTCACCATGTTGATAGAGAATTTGACGCTGATTCCAAATCTGAAATCCGTTTTCCCATCCGATGCTTCGTTTTGAAGCTACAGCCCAAAACGTCCAAAATTCTAACTCTGTCGTTTTTCGCCAATCTCCCAAAATCTTAAATGGCGTCTCACATCTAAACGAAGACAGATATGAACAAGCCGTTTCTTTCAGTGAATTTGTCTCACTCTTAGCTTTCAAACGAGCTATTGCACGACAAAATCCGTCCACTGGAAGCCAAGATCGAAGCTAGCTCTCACGAGGGGGGGGACGTCAGCGAAAATTTTTTCTCTCCGATTGCTTTCAAATTCACCATACAGATGCAGAATTTCACGCTGAATCCGAATCTGGCCTCCGTTTTCCCATCCGATGCCTCGTTTTGGCGCTACAGCCCAAAACGTCCAAAATTCTAACTCTGTCGTTTTTCGCCAATCTCCCAAAATCTTAAATGGCGTCTCACATCTAAACGAAGACAGATATGAACAAGCCGTTTCTTTCAGTGAATTTGTCTCACTCTTAGCTTTCAAACGAGCTATTGCACGACAAAATCCGTCCACTGGAAGCCAAGATCGAAGCTAGCTCTCCCGAGGGGGGGGACGTCAGCGAAAATTTTTCTCTCCGATTGCTTTCAAATTCACCATACAGATGCAGAATTTCACGCTGAATCCGAATCTGGCCTCCGTTTTCCCATCCGATGCCTCGTTTTGGCGCTACAGCCCAAAACGTCCAAAATTCTAACTCTGTCGTTTTTTCGAAAAATGTTGAAAATTTTTTCTCTCCGATTGACTTGAAACTCACCATGTTGATAGAGAATTTGACGCTGATTCCAAATCTGAAATCCGTTTTCCCATCCGATGCTTCGTTTTGAAGCTACAGCCCAAAACGTCCAAAATTCTAACTCTGTCGTTTTTCGCCAATCTCCCAAAATCTTAAATGGCGTCTCACATCTAAACGAAGACAGATATGAACAAGCCGTTTCTTTCAGTGAATTTGTCTCACTCTTAGCTTTCAAACGAGCTATTGCACGACAAAATCCGTCTACTGGAAGCCAAGATCGAAGCTATCTCTCACGAGGGGGGGGGACGTCAGCGAAAATTTTTTCTCTCCGATTGCTTTCAAATTCACCATACAGATGCAGAATTTCACGCTGAATCCGAATCTGGCCTCCGTTTTCCCATCCGATGCCTCGTTTTGGCGCTACAGCCCAAAACGTCCAAAATTCTAACTCTGTCGTTTTTTCGAAAAATGTTGAAAATTTTTTCTCTCCGATTGACTTGAAACTCACCATGTTGATAGAGAATTTGACGCTGATTCCAAATCTGAAATCCGTTTTCCCATCCGATGCTTCGTTTTGAAGCTACAGCCCAAAACGTCCAAAATTCTAACTCTGTCGTTTTTCGCCAATCTCCCAAAATCTTAAATGGCGTCTCACATCTAAACGAAGACAGATATGAACAAGCCGTTTCTTTCAGTGAATTTGTCTCACTCTTAGCTTTCAAACGAGCTATTGCACGACAAAATCCGTCCACTGGAAGCCAAGATCGAAGCTAGCTCTCCCGAGGGGGGGGACGTCAGCGAAAATTTTTCTCTCCGATTGCTTTCAAATTCACCATACAGATGCAGAATTTCACGCTGAATCCGAATCTGGCCTCCGTTTTCCCATCCGATGCTTCGTTTTGGCGCTACAGCCCAAAACGTCCAAAATTCTAACTCTGTCGTTTTTAGCGAAAATTTTTCTCTCCGATTGCTTTCAAATTCACCATACAGATGCAGAATTTCACGCTGAATCCGAATCTGGCCTCCGTTTTCCCATCCGATGCCTCGTTTTGGCGCTACAGCCCAAAACGTCCAAAATTCTAACTCTGTCGTTTTTTCGAAAAATGTTGAAAATTTTTCTCTCCGATTGACTTGAAACTCACCATGTTGATAGAGAATTTGACGCTGATTCCAAATCTGAAATCCGTTTTCCCATCCGATGCTTCGTTTTGAAGCTACAGCCCAAAACGTCCAAAATTCTAACTCTGTCGTTTTTTCGCCAATCTCCCAAAATCTTAAATGGCGTCTCACATCTAAACGAAGACAGATATGAACAAGCCGTTTCTTTCAGTGAATTTGTCTCACTCTTAGCTTTCAAACGAGCTATTGCACGACAAAATCCGTCCACTGGAAGCCAAGATCGAAGCTAGCTCTCCGAGGGGGGGGACGTCAGCGAAAATTTTTCTCTCCGATTGCTTTCAAATTCACCATACAGATGCAGAATTTCACGCTGAATCCGAATCTGGCCTCCGTTTTCCCATCCGATGCCTCGTTTTGGCGCTACAGCCCAAAACGTCCAAAATTCTAACTCTGTCGTTTTTTCGAAAAATGTTGAAAATTTTTTCTCTCCGATTGACTTGAAACTCACCATGTTGATAGAGAATTTGACGCTGATTCCAAATCTGAAATCCGTTTTCCCATCCGATGCTTCGTTTTGAAGCTACAGCCCAAAACGTCCAAAATTCTAACTCTGTCGTTTTTCGCCAATCTCCCAAAATCTTAAATGGCGTCTCACATCTAAACGAAGACAGATATGAACAAGCCGTTTCTTTCAGTGAATTTGTCTCACTCTTAGCTTTCAAACGAGCTATTGCACGACAAAATCCGTCCACTGGAAGCCAAGATCGAAGCTAGCTCTCGGGGGGGACGTCAGCGAAAATGTTTCTCTCCGATTGCTTTCAAATTCACCATACCGATGCAGAATTTCACGCTGAATCCGAATCTGGCCTCCGTTTTCCCATCCGATGCCTCGTTTTGGCGCTACAGCCCAAAACGTCCAAAATTCTAACTCTGTCGTTTTTTCGAAAAATGTTGAAAATTTTTTCTCTCCGATTGACTTGAAACTCACCATGTTGATAGAGAATTTGACGCTGATTCCAAATCTGAAATCCGTTTTCCCATCCGATGCTTCGTTTTGAAGCTACAGCCCAAAACGTCCAAAATTCTAACTCTGTCGTTTTTCGCCAATCTCCCAAAATCTTAAATGGCGTCTCACATCTAAACGAAGACAGATATGAACAAGCCGTTTCTTTCAGTGAATTTGTCTCACTCTTAGCTTTCAAACGAGCTATTGCACGACAAAATCCGTCCACTGGAAGCCAAGATCGAAGCTAGCTCTCCCGAGGGGGGGGACGTCAGCGAAAATTTTTCTCTCCGATTGCTTTCAAATTCACCATACAGATGCAGAATTTCACGCTGAATCCGAATCTGGCCTCCGTTTTCCCATCCGATGCCTCGTTTTGGCGCTACAGCCCAAAACGTCCAAAATTCTAACTCTGTCGTTTTTTCGAAAAATGTTGAAAATTTTTTCTCTCCGATTGACTTGAAACTCACCATGTTGATAGAAAATTTGACGCTGATTCCAAATCTGAAATCCGTTTTCCCATCCGATGCTTCGTTTTGAAGCTACAGCCCAAAACGTCCAAAATTCTAACTCTGTCGTTTTTCGCCAATCTCCCAAAATCTTAAATGGCGTCTCACATCTAAACGAAGACAGATATGAACAAGCCGTTTCTTTCAGTGAATTTGTCTCACTCTTAGCTTTCAAACGAGCTATTGCACGACAAAATCCGTCCACTGGAAGCCAAGATCGAAGATCGGTGCCGAGGGGGGGGACGTCAGCGAAAATTTTTCTCTCCGATTGCTTTCAAATTCACCATACAGATGCAGAATTTCACGCTGAATCCGAATCTGGCCTCCGTTTTCCCATCCGATGCCTCGTTTTGGCGCTACAGCCCAAAACGTCCAAAATTCTAACTCTGTCGTTTTTTCGAAAAATGTTGAAAATTTTTTCTCTCCGATTGACTTGAAACTCACCATGTTGATAGAGAATTTGACGCTGATTCCAAATCTGAAATCCGTTTTCCCATCCGATGCTTCGTTTTGAAGCTACAGCCCAAAACGTCCAAAATTCTAACTCTGTCGTTTTTCGCCAATCTCCCAAAATCTTAAATGGCGTCTCACATCTAAACGAAGACAGATATGAACAAGCCGTTTCTTTCAGTGAATTTGTCTCACTCTTAGCTTTCAAACGAGCTATTGCACGACAAAATCCGTCCACTGGAAGCCAAGATCGAAGCTAGCTCTCCCGAGGGGGGGGACGTCAGCGAAAATTTTTCTCTCCGATTGCTTTCAAATTCACCATACAGATGCAGAATTTCACGCTGAATCCGAATCTGGCCTCCGTTTTCCCATCCGATGCCTCGTTTTGGCGCTACAGCCCAAAACGTCCAAAATTCTAACTCTGTCGTTTTTTCGAAAAATGTTGAAAATTTTTTCTCTCCGATTGACTTGAAACTCACCATGTTGATAGAGAATTTGACGCTGATTCCAAATCTGAAATCCGTTTTCCCATCCGATGCTTCGTTTTGAAGCTACAGCCCAAAACGTCCAAAATTCTAACTCTGTCGTTTTTCGCCAATCTCCCAAAATCTTAAATGGCGTCTCACATCTAAACGAAGACAGATATGAACAAGCCGTTTCTTTCAGTGAATTTGTCTCACTCTTAGCTTTCAAACGAGCTATTGCACGACAAAATCCGTCCACTGGAAGCCAAGATCGAAGCTAGCTCTCCCGAGGGGGGGGACGTCAGCGAAAATTTTTTCTCTCCGATTGCTTTCAAATTCACCATACAGATGCAGAATTTCACGCTGAATCCGAATCTGGCCTCCGTTTTCCCATCCGATGCCTCGTTTTGGCGCTACAGCCCAAAACGTCCAAAATTCTAACTCTGTCGTTTTTTCGAAAAATGTTGAAAATTTTTTCTCTCCGATTGACTTGAAACTCACCATGTTGATAGAGAATTTGACGCTGATTCCAAATCTGAAATCCGTTTTCCCATCCGATGCTTCGTTTTGAAGCTACAGCCCAAAACGTCCAAAATTCTAACTCTGTCGTTTTTCGCCAATCTCCCAAAATCTTAAATGGCGTCTCACATCTAAACGAAGACAGATATGAACAAGCCGTTTCTTTCAGTGAATTTGTCTCACTCTTAGCTTTCAAACGAGCTATTGCACGACAAAATCCGTCCACTGGAAGCCAAGATCGAAGCTAGCTCTCACGAGGGGGGGGACGTCAGCGAAAATTTTTCTCTCCGATTGCTTTCAAATTCACCATACAGATGCAGAATTTCACGCTGAATCCGAATCTGGCCTCCGTTTTCCCATCCGATGCCTCGTTTTGGCGCTACAGCCCAAAACGTCCAAAATTCTAACTCTGTCGTTTTTTCGAAAAATGTTGAAAATTTTTTCTCTCCGATTGACTTGAAACTCACCATGTTGATAGAGAATTTGACGCTGATTCCAAATCTGAAATCCGTTTTCCCATCCGATGCTTCGTTTTGAAGCTACAGCCCAAAACGTCCAAAATTCTAACTCTGTCGTTTTTCGCCAATCTCCCAAAATCTTAAATGGCGTCTCACATCTAAACGAAGACAGATATGAACAAGCCGTTTCTTTCAGTGAATTTGTCTCACTCTTAGCTTTCAAACGAGCTATTGCACGACAAAATCCGTCCACTGGAAGCCAAGATCGAAGCTAGCTCTCCCGAGGGTGGGGACGTCAGCGAAAATTTTTTCTCTCCGATTGCTTTCAAATTCACCATACAGATGCAGAATTTCACGCTGAATCCAAATCTGAAATCCGTTTTCCCATCCGATGCTTCGTTTTGGCGCTACAGCCCAAAACGTCCAAAATTCTAACTCTGTCGTTTTTCGCCAATCTCCCAAAATCTTAAATGGCGTCTCACATCTAAACGAAGACAGATATGAACAAGCCGTTTCTTTCAGTGAATTTGTCTCACTCTTAGCTTTCAAACGAGCTATTGCACGACAAAATCCGTCCACTGGAAGCCAAGATCGAAGCTAGCTCTACCGAGGGGGGGACGTCAGCGAAAATTTTTCTCTCCGATTGCTTTCAAATTCACCATACAGATGCAGAATTTCACGCTGAATCCGAATCTGGCCTCCGTTTTCCCATCCGATGCCTCGTTTTGGCGCTACAGCCCAAAACGTCCAAAATTCTAACTCTGTCGTTTTTTCGAAAAATGTTGAAAATTTTTTCTCTCCGATTGACTTGAAACTCACCATGTTGATAGAGAATTTGACGCTGATTCCAAATCTGAAATCCGTTTTCCCATCCGATGCTTCGTTTTGAAGCTACAGCCCAAAACGTCCAAAATTCTAACTCTGTCGTTTTTCGCCAATCTCCCAAAATCTTAAATGGCGTCTCACATCTAAACGAAGACAGATATGAACAAGCCGTTTCTTTCAGTGAATTTGTCTCACTCTTAGCTTTCAAACGAGCTATTGCACGACAAAATCCGTCCACTGGAAGCCAAGATCGAAGCTAGCTCTCCCGAGGGGGGGGACGTCAGCGAAAATTTTTTCTCTCCGATTGCTTTCAAATTCACCATACAGATGCAGAATTTCACGCTGAATCCGAATCTGGCCTCCGTTTTCCCATCCGATGCCTCGTTTTGGCGCTACAGCCCAAAACGTCCAAAATTCTAACTCTGTCGTTTTTTCGAAAAATGTTGAAAATTTTTTCTCTCCGATTGACTTGAAACTCACCATGTTGATAGAGAATTTGACGCTGATTCCAAATCTGAAATCCGTTTTCCCATCCGATGCTTCGTTTTGAAGCTACAGCCCAAAACGTCCAAAATTCTAACTCTGTCGTTTTTCGCCAATCTCCCAAAATCTTAAATGGCGTCTCACATCTAAACGAAGACAGATATGAACAAGCCGTTTCTTTCAGTGAATTTGTCTCACTCTTAGCTTTCAAACGAGCTATTGCACGACAAAATCCGTCCACTGGAAGCCAAGATCGAAGCGAGGGTGGGGACGTCAGCGAAAATTTTTCTCTCCGATTGCTTTCAAATTCACCATACAGATGCAGAATTTCACGCTGAATCCAAATCTGAAATCCGTTTTCCCATCCGATGCTTCGTTTTGGCGCTACAGCCCAAAACGTCCAAAATTCTAACTCTGTCGTTTTTCGCCAATCTCCCAAAATCTTAAATGGCGTCTCACATCTAAACGAAGACAGATATGAACAAGCCGTTTCTTTCAGTGAATTTGTCTCACTCTTAGCTTTCAAACGAGCTATTGCACGACAAAATCCGTCCACTGGAAGCCAAGATCGAAGCTAGCTCTCCCGAGGGGGGGACGTCAGCGAAAATTTTTCTCTCCGATTGCTTTCAAATTCACCATACAGATGCAGAATTTCACGCTGAATCCGAATCTGGCCTCCGTTTTCCCATCCGATGCCTCGTTTTGGCGCTACAGCCCAAAACGTCCAAAATTCTAACTCTGTCGTTTTTTCGAAAAATGTTGAAAATTTTTTCTCTCCGATTGACTTGAAACTCACCATGTTGATAGAGAATTTGACGCTGATTCCAAATCTGAAATCCGTTTTCCCATCCGATGCTTCGTTTTGAAGCTACAGCCAAAACGTCCAAAATTCTAACTCTGTCGTTTTTCGCCAATCTCCCAAAATCTTAAATGGCGTCTCACATCTAAACGAAGACAGATATGAACAAGCCGTTTCTTTCAGTGAATTTGTCTCACTCTTAGCTTTCAAACGAGCTATTGCACGACAAAATCCGTCCACTGGAAGCCAAGATCGAAGCTAGCTCTCCCGAGGGGGGGGACGTCAGCGAAAATTTTTCTCTCCGATTGCTTTCAAATTCACCATACAGATGCAGAATTTCACGCTGAATCCGAATCTGGCCTCCGTTTTCCCATCCGATGCCTCGTTTTGGCGCTACAGCCCAAAACGTCCAAAATTCTAACTCTGTCGTTTTTTCGAAAAATGTTGAAAATTTTTTCTCTCCGATTGACTTGAAACTCACCATGTTGATAGAGAATTTGACGCTGATTCCAAATCTGAAATCCGTTTTCCCATCCGATGCTTCGTTTTGAAGCTACAGCCCAAAACGTCCAAAATTCTAACTCTGTCGTTTTTCGCCAATCTCCCAAAATCTTAAATGGCGTCTCACATCTAAACGAAGACAGATATGAACAAGCCGTTTCTTTCAGTGAATTTGTCTCACTCTTAGCTTTCAAACGAGCTATTGCACGACAAAATCCGTCCACTGGAAGCCAAGATCGAAGCTAGCTCTCCCGAGGGGGGGGACGTCAGCGAAAATGTTTCTCTCCGATTGCTTTCAAATTCACCATACCGATGCAGAATTTCACGCTGAATCCGAATCTGGCCTCCGTTTTCCCATCCGATGCCTCGTTTTGGCGCTACAGCCCAAAACGTCCAAAATTCTAACTCTGTCGTTTTTTCGAAAAATGTTGAAAATTTTTTCTCTCCGATTGACTTGAAACTCACCATGTTGATAGAGAATTTGACGCTGATTCCAAATCTGAAATCCGTTTTCCCATCCGATGCTTCGTTTTGAAGCTACAGCCCAAAACGTCCAAAATTCTAACTCTGTCGTTTTTCGCCAATCTCCCAAAATCTTAAATGGCGTCTCACATCTAAACGAAGACAGATATGAACAAGCCGTTTCTTTCAGTGAATTTGTCTCACTCTTAGCTTTCAAACGAGCTATTGCACGACAAAATCCGTCCACTGGAAGCCAAGATCGAAGCTAGCTCTCCCGAGGGGGGGGACGTCAGCGAAAATTTTTCTCTCCGATTGCTTTCAAATTCACCATACAGATGCAGAATTTCACGCTGAATCCGAATCTGGCCTCCGTTTTCCCATCCGATGCCTCGTTTTGGCGCTACAGCCCAAAACGTCCAAAATTCTAACTCTGTCGTTTTTTCGAAAAATGTTGAAAATTTTTTCTCTCCGATTGACTTGAAACTCACCATGTTGATAGAAAATTTGACGCTGATTCCAAATCTGAAATCCGTTTTCCCATCCGATGCTTCGTTTTGAAGCTACAGCCCAAAACGTCCAAAATTCTAACTCTGTCGTTTTTCGCCAATCTCCCAAAATCTTAAATGGCGTCTCACATCTAAACGAAGACAGATATGAACAAGCCGTTTCTTTCAGTGAATTTGTCTCACTCTTAGCTTTCAAACGAGCTATTGCACGACAAAATCCGTCCACTGGAAGCCAAGATCGAAGCTAGCTCTCCCGAGGGGGGGGACGTCAGCGAAAATTTTTCTCTCCGATTGCTTTCAAATTCACCATACAGATGCAGAATTTCACGCTGAATCCGAATCTGGCCTCCGTTTTCCCATCCGATGCCTCGTTTTGGCGCTACAGCCCAAAACGTCCAAAATTCTAACTCTGTCGTTTTTTCGAAAAATGTTAAAATTTTTCTCTCCGATTGACTTGAAACTCACCATGTTGATAGAGAATTTGACGCTGATTCCAAATCTGAAATCCGTTTTCCCATCCGATGCTTCGTTTTGAAGCTACAGCCCAAAACGTCCAAAATTCTAACTCTGTCGTTTTTCGCCAATCTCCCAAAATCTTAAATGGCGTCTCACATCTAAACGAAGACAGATATGAACAAGCCGTTTCTTTCAGTGAATTTGTCTCACTCTTAGCTTTCAAACGAGCTATTGCACGACAAAATCCGTCCACTGGAAGCCAAGATCGAAGCTAGCTCTCCCGAGGGGGGGGACGTCAGCGAAAATTTTTCTCTCCGATTGCTTTCAAATTCACCATACAGATGCAGAATTTCACGCTGAATCCGAATCTGAAATCCGTTTTCCCATCCGATGCTTCGTTTTGAAGCTACAGCCCAAAACGTCCAAAATTCTAACTCTGTCGTTTTTCGCCAATCTCCCAAAATCTTAAATGGCGTCTCACATCTAAACGAAGACAGATATGAACAAGCCGTTTCTTTCAGTGAATTTGTCTCACTCTTAGCTTTCAAACGAGCTATTGCACGACAAAATCCGTCCACTGGAAGCCAAGATCGAAGCTAGCTCACGAGGGGGGGGACGTCAGCGAAAATTTTTCTCTCCGATTGCTTTCAAATTCACCATACAGATGCAGAATTTCACGCTGAATCCGAATCTGGCCTCCGTTTTCCCATCCGATGCCTCGTTTTGGCGCTACAGCCCAAAACGTCCAAAATTCTAACTCTGTCGTTTTTTCGAAAAATGTTGAAAATTTTTTCTCTCCGATTGACTTGAAACTCACCATGTTGATAGAGAATTTGACGCTGATTCCAAATCTGAAATCCGTTTTCCCATCCGATGCTTCGTTTTGAAGCTACGGCCAAAACGTCCAAAATTCTAACTCTGTCGTTTTTCGCCAATCTCCCAAAATCTTAAATGGCGTCTCACATCTAAACGAAGACAGATATGAACAAGCCGTTTCTTTCAGTGAATTTGTCTCACTCTTAGCTTTCAAACGAGCTATTGCACGACAAAATCCGTCCACTGGAAGCCAAGATCGAAGCTAGCTCTCCCGAGGGGGGGGACGTCAGCGAAAATTTTTCTCTCCGATTGCTTTCAAATTCACCATACAGATGCAGAATTTCACGCTGAATCCGAATCTGGCCTCCGTTTTCCCATCCGATGCCTCGTTTTGGCGCTACAGCCCAAAACGTCCAAAATTCTAACTCTGTCGTTTTTTCGAAAAATGTTGAAAATTTTTTCTCTCCGATTGACTTGAAACTCACCATGTTGATAGAGAATTTGACGCTGATTCCAAATCTGAAATCCGTTTTCCCATCCGATGCTTCGTTTTGAAGCTACAGCCCAAAACGTCCAAAATTCTAACTCTGTCGTTTTTCGCCAATCTCCCAAAATCTTAAATGGCGTCTCACATCTAAACGAAGACAGATATGAACAAGCCGTTTCTTTCAGTGAATTTGTCTCACTCTTAGCTTTCAAACGAGCTATTGCACGACAAAATCCGTCCACTGGAAGCCAAGATCGAAGCTAGATCTCCCGAGGGGGGGGACGTCAGCGAAAATTTTTTCTCTCCGATTGCTTTCAAATTCACCATACAGATGCAGAATTTCACGCTGAATCCGAATCTGGCCTCCGTTTTCCCATCCGATGCCTCGTTTTGGCGCTACAGCCCAAAACGTCCAAAATTCTAACTCTGTCGTTTTTTCGAAAAATGTTGAAAATTTTTTCTCTCCGATTGACTTGAAACTCACCATGTTGATAGAGAATTTGACGCTGATTCCAAATCTGAAATCCGTTTTCCCATCCGATGCTTCGTTTTGAAGCTACAGCCAAAACGTCCAAAATTCTAACTCTGTCGTTTTTCGCCAATCTCCCAAAATCTTAAATGGCGTCTCACATCTAAACGAAGACAGATATGAACAAGCCGTTTCTTTCAGTGAATTTGTCTCACTCTTAGCTTTCAAACGAGCTATTGCACGACAAAATCCGTCCACTGGAAGCCAAGATCGAAGCTAGCTCTCCCGAGGGGGGGGGACGTCAGCGAAAATTTTTCTCTCCGATTGCTTTCAAATTCACCATACAGATGCAGAATTTCACGCTGAATCCGAATCTGGCCTCCGTTTTCCCATCCGATGCCTCGTTTTGGCGCTACAGCCCAAAACGTCCAAAATTCTAACTCTGTCGTTTTTTCGAAAAATGTTGAAAATTTTTTCTCTCCGATTGACTTGAAACTCACCATGTTGATAGAGAATTTGACGCTGATTCCAAATCTGAAATCCGTTTTCCCATCCGATGCTTCGTTTTGAAGCTACAGCCCAAAACGTCCAAAATTCTAACTCTGTCGTTTTTCGCCAATCTCCCAAAATCTTAAATGGCGTCTCACATCTAAACGAAGACAGATATGAACAAGCCGTTTCTTTCAGTGAATTTGTCTCACTCTTAGCTTTCAAACGAGCTATTGCACGACAAAATCCGTCCACTGGAAGCCAAGATCGAAGCTCGGTCCCGAGGGGGGGGACGTCAGCGAAAATTTTTCTCTCCGATTGCTTTCAAATTCACCATACAGATGCAGAATTTCACGCTGAATCCGAATCTGAAATCCGTTTTCCCATCCGATGCTTCGTTTTGGCGCTACAGCCCAAAACGTCCAAAATTCTAACTCTGTCGTTTTTCGCCAATCTCCCAAAATCTTAAATGGCGTCTCACATCTAAACGAAGACAGATATGAACAAGCCGTTTCTTTCAGTGAATTTGTCTCACTCTTAGCTTTCAAACGAGCTATTGCACGACAAAATCCGTCCACTGGAAGCCAAGATCGAAGCTTGTTCTCCCGAGGGGGGGGACGTCAGCGAAAATTTTTCTCTCCGATTGCTTTCAAATTCACCATACAGATGCAGAATTTCACGCTGAATCCGAATCTGGCCTCCGTTTTCCCATCCGATGCCTCGTTTTGGCGCTACAGCCCAAAACGTCCAAAATTCTAACTCTGTCGTTTTTTCGAAAAATGTTGAAAATTTTTTCTCTCCGATTGACTTGAAACTCACCATGTTGATAGAGAATTTGACGCTGATTCCAAATCTGAAATCCGTTTTCCCATCCGATGCTTCGTTTTGAAGCTACAGCCCAAAACGTCCAAAATTCTAACTCTGTCGTTTTTCGCCAATCTCCCAAAATCTTAAATGGCGTCTCACATCTAAACGAAGACAGATATGAACAAGCCGTTTCTTTCAGTGAATTTGTCTCACTCTTAGCTTTCAAACGAGCTATTGCACGACAAAATCCGTCCACTGGAAGCCAAGATCGAAGCTAGCTCTCCCGAGGGGGGGGACGTCAGCGAAAATTTTTTCTCTCCGATTGCTTTCAAATTCACCATACAGATGCAGAATTTCACGCTGAATCCGAATCTGGCCTCCGTTTTCCCATCCGATGCCTCGTTTTGGCGCTACAGCCCAAAACGTCCAAAATTCTAACTCTGTCGTTTTTCGCCAATCTCCCAAAATCTTAAATGGCGTCTCACATCTAAACGAAGACAGATATGAACAAGCCGTTTCTTTCAGTGAATTTGTCTCACTCTTAGCTTTCAAACGAGCTATTGCACGACAAAATCCGTCCACTGGAAGCCAAGATCGAAGAGGGGGGGGACGTCAGCGAAAATTTTTCTCTCCGATTGCTTTCAAATTCACCATACAGATGCAGAATTTCACGCTGAATCCGAATCTGGCCTCCGTTTTCCCATCCGATGCCTCGTTTTGGCGCTACAGCCCAAAACGTCCAAAATTCTAACTCTGTCGTTTTTTCGAAAAATGTTGAAAATTTTTTCTCTCCGATTGACTTGAAACTCACCATGTTGATAGAGAATTTGACGCTGATTCCAAATCTGAAATCCGTTTTCCCATCCGATGCTTCGTTTTGAAGCTACAGCCCAAAACGTCCAAAATTCTAACTCTGTCGTTTTTCGCCAATCTCCCAAAATCTTAAATGGCGTCTCACATCTAAACGAAGACAGATATGAACAAGCCGTTTCTTTCAGTGAATTTGTCTCACTCTTAGCTTTCAAACGAGCTATTGCACGACAAAATCCGTCCACTGGAAGCCAAGATCGAAGCTAGCTCTCCCGAGGGGGGGCACGTCAGCGAAAATTTTTTCTCTCCGATTGCTTTCAAATTCACCATACAGATGCAGAATTTCACGCTGAATCCGAATCTGGCCTCCGTTTTCCCATCCGATGCCTCGTTTTGGCGCTACAGCCCAAAACGTCCAAAATTCTAACTCTGTCGTTTTTTCGAAAAATGTTGAAAATTTTTTCTCTCCGATTGACTTGAAACTCACCATGTTGATAGAGAATTTGACGCTGATTCCAAATCTGAAATCCGTTTTCCCATCCGATGCTTCGTTTTGAAGCTACAGCCCAAAACGTCCAAAATTCTAACTCTGTCGTTTTTCGCCAATCTCCCAAAATCTTAAATGGCGTCTCACATCTAAACGAAGACAGATATGAACAAGCCGTTTCTTTCAGTGAATTTGTCTCACTCTTAGCTTTCAAACGAGCTATTGCACGACAAAATCCGTCCACTGGAAGCCAAGATCGAAGCTAGCTCTCCCGAGGGGGGGACGTCAGCGAAAATTTTTTCTCTCCGATTGCTTTCAAATTCACCATACAGATGCAGAATTTCACGCTGAATCCGAATCTGGCCTCCGTTTTCCCATCCGATGCCTCGTTTTGGCGCTACAGCCCAAAACGTCCAAAATTCTAACTCTGTCGTTTTTTCGAAAAATGTTGAAAATTTTTTCTCTCCGATTGACTTGAAACTCACCATGTTGATAGAGAATTTGACGCTGATTCCAAATCTGAAATCCGTTTTCCCATCCGATGCTTCGTTTTGAAGCTACAGCCCAAAACGTCCAAAATTCTAACTCTGTCGTTTTTCGCCAATCTCCCAAAATCTTAAATGGCGTCTCACATCTAAACGAAGACAGATATGAACAAGCCGTTTCTTTCAGTGAATTTGTCTCACTCTTAGCTTTCAAACGAGCTATTGCACGACAAAATCCGTCCACTGGAAGCCAAGATCGAAGCTAGCTCTACCGAGGGGGGGGACGTCAGCGAAAATTTTTCTCTCCGATTGCTTTCAAATTCACCATACAGATGCAGAATTTCACGCTGAATCCGAATCTGGCCTCCGTTTTCCCATCCGATGCCTCGTTTTGGCGCTACAGCCAAAAACGTCCAAAATTCTAACTCTGTCGTTTTTCGCCAATCTCCCAAAATCTTAAATGGCGTCTCACATCTAAACGAAGACAGATATGAACAAGCCGTTTCTTTCAGTGAATTTGTCTCACTCTTAGCTTTCAAACGAGCTATTGCACGACAAAATCCGTCCACTGGAAGCCAAGATCGAAGCTAGCTCTCCCGAGGGGGGGGACGTCAGCGAAAATTTTTCTCTCCGATTGCTTTCAAATTCACCATACAGATGCAGAATTTCACGCTGAATCCGAATCTGGCCTCCGTTTTCCCATCCGATGCCTCGTTTTGGCGCTACAGCCCAAAACGTCCAAAATTCTAACTCTGTCGTTTTTTCGAAAAATGTTGAAAATTTTTTCTCTCCGATTGACTTGAAACTCACCATGTTGATAGAGAATTTGACGCTGATTCCAAATCTGAAATCCGTTTTCCCATCCGATGCTTCGTTTTGAAGCTACAGCCCAAAACGTCCAAAATTCTAACTCTGTCGTTTTTCGCCAATCTCCCAAAATCTTAAATGGCGTCTCACATCTAAACGAAGACAGATATGAACAAGCCGTTTCTTTCAGTGAATTTGTCTCACTCTTAGCTTTCAAACAAGCTATTGCACGACAAAATCCGTCCACTGGAAGCCAAGATCGAAGCTGGCTCTCACGAGGGGGGGGACGTCAGCGAAAATTTTTCCTCTCCGATTGCTTTCAAATTCACCATACAGATGCAGAATTTCACGCTGAATCCGAATCTGGCCTCCGTTTTCCCATCCGATGCCTCGTTTTGGCGCTACAGCCCAAAACGTCCAAAATTCTAACTCTGTCGTTTTTTCGAAAAATGTTGAAAATTTTTTCTCTCCGATTGACTTGAAACTCACCATGTTGATAGAGAATTTGACGCTGATTCCAAATCTGAAATCCGTTTTCCCATCCGATGCTTCGTTTTGAAGCTACAGCCCAAAACGTCCAAAATTCTAACTCTGTCGTTTTTCGCCAATCTCCCAAAATCTTAAATGGCGTCTCACATCTAAACGAAGACAGATATGAACAAGCCGTTTCTTTCAGTGAATTTGTCTCACTCTTAGCTTTCAAACGAGCTATTGCACGACAAAATCCGTCCACTGGAAGCCAAGATCGAAGCTAGCTCTCCCGAGGGGGGGGACGTCAGCGAAAATTTTTTCTCTCCGATTGCTTTCAAATTCACCATACAGATGCAGAATTTCACGCTGAATCCGAATCTGGCCTCCGTTTTCCCATCCGATGCCTCGTTTTGGCGCTACAGCCCAAAACGTCCAAAATTCTAACTCTGTCGTTTTTTCGAAAAATGTTGAAAATTTTTTCTCTCCGATTGACTTGAAACTCACCATGTTGATAGAGAATTTGACGCTGATTCCAAATCTGAAATCCGTTTTCCCATCCGATGCTTCGTTTTGAAGCTACAGCCCAAAACGTCCAAAATTCTAACTCTGTCGTTTTTCGCCAATCTCCCAAAATCTTAAATGGCGTCTCACATCTAAACGAAGACAGATATGAACAAGCCGTTTCTTTCAGTGAATTTGTCTCACTCTTAGCTTTCAAACGAGCTATTGCACGACAAAATCCGTCCACTGGAAGCCAAGATCGAAGCTCGGTCCCGAGGGGGGGGACGTCAGCGAAAATTTTTCTCTCCGATTGCTTTCAAATTCACCATACAGATGCAGAATTTCACGCTGAATCCGAATCTGGCCTCCGTTTTCCCATCCGATGCCTCGTTTTGGCGCTACAGCCCAAAACGTCCAAAATTCTAACTCTGTCGTTTTTTCGAAAAATGTTGAAAATTTTTTCTCTCCGATTGACTTGAAACTCACCATGTTGATAGAGAATTTGACGCTGATTCCAAATCTGAAATCCGTTTTCCCATCCGATGCTTCGTTTTGAAGCTACAGCCCAAAACGTCCAAAATTCTAACTCTGTCGTTTTTCGCCAATCTCCCAAAATCTTAAATGGCGTCTCACATCTAAACGAAGACAGATATGAACAAGCCGTTTCTTTCAGTGAATTTGTCTCACTCTTAGCTTTCAAACAAGCTATTGCACGACAAAATCCGTCCACTGGAAGCCAAGATCGAAGCTGGCTCTCACGAGGGGGGGGACGTCAGCGAAAATTTTTCCTCTCCGATTGCTTTCAAATTCACCATACAGATGCAGAATTTCACGCTGAATCCGAATCTGGCCTCCGTTTTCCCATCCGATGCCTCGTTTTGGCGCTACAGCCCAAAACGTCCAAAATTCTAACTCTGTCGTTTTTTCGAAAAATGTTGAAAATTTTTTCTCTCCGATTGACTTGAAACTCACCATGTTGATAGAGAATTTGACGCTGATTCCAAATCTGAAATCCGTTTTCCCATCCGATGCTTCGTTTTGAAGCTACAGCCCAAAACGTCCAAAATTCTAACTCTGTCGTTTTTCGCCAATCTCCCAAAATCTTAAATGGCGTCTCACATCTAAACGAAGACAGATATGAACAAGCCGTTTCTTTCAGTGAATTTGTCTCACTCTTAGCTTTCAAACGAGCTATTGCACGACAAAATCCGTCCACTGGAAGCCAAGATCGAAGCTAGCTCCCGAGGGGGGGGACGTCAGCGAAAATTTTTTCTCTCCGATTGCTTTCAAATTCACCATACAGATGCAGAATTTCACGCTGAATCCGAATCTGGCCTCCGTTTTCCCATCCGATGCCTCGTTTTGGCGCTACAGCCCAAAACGTCCAAAATTCTAACTCTGTCGTTTTTTCGAAAAATGTTGAAAATTTTTTCTCTCCGATTGACTTGAAACTCACCATGTTGATAGAGAATTTGACGCTGATTCCAAATCTGAAATCCGTTTTCCCATCCGATGCTTCGTTTTGAAGCTACAGCCCAAAACGTCCAAAATTCTAACTCTGTCGTTTTTCGCCAATCTCCCAAAATCTTAAATGGCGTCTCACATCTAAACGAAGACAGATATGAACAAGCCGTTTCTTTCAGTGAATTTGTCTCACTCTTAGCTTTCAAACGAGCTATTGCACGACAAAATCCGTCCACTGGAAGCCAAGATCGAAGCTAGCTCTCCCGAGGGGGGGGACGTCAGCGAAAATTTTTCTCTCCGATTGCTTTCAAATTCACCATACAGATGCAGAATTTCACGCTGAATCCGAATCTGGCCTCCGTTTTCCCATCCGATGCCTCGTTTTGGCGCTACAGCCCAAAACGTCCAAAATTCTAACTCTGTCGTTTTTTCGAAAAATGTTGAAAATTTTTTCTCTCCGATTGACTTGAAACTCACCATGTTGATAGAGAATTTGACGCTGATTCCAAATCTGAAATCCGTTTTCCCATCCGATGCTTCGTTTTGAAGCTACAGCCCAAAACGTCCAAAATTCTAACTCTGTCGTTTTTCGCCAATCTCCCAAAATCTTAAATGGCGTCTCACATCTAAACGAAGACAGATATGAACAAGCCGTTTCTTTCAGTGAATTTGTCTCACTCTTAGCTTTCAAACGAGCTATTGCACGACAAAATCCGTCCACTGGAAGCCAAGATCGAAGCTAGCTCTCCCGAGGGGGGGGACGTCAGCGAAAATTTTTCTCTCCGATTGCTTTCAAATTCACCATACAGATGCAGAATTTCACGCTGAATCCGAATCTGGCCTCCGTTTTCCCATCCGATGCCTCGTTTTGGCGCTACAGCCCAAAACGTCCAAAATTCTAACTCTGTCGTTTTTTCGAAAAATGTTGAAAATTTTTTCTCTCCGATTGACTTGAAACTCACCATGTTGATAGAGAATTTGACGCTGATTCCAAATCTGAAATCCGTTTTCCCATCCGATGCTTCGTTTTGAAGCTACAGCCCAAAACGTCCAAAATTCTAACTCTGTCGTTTTTCGCCAATCTCCCAAAATCTTAAATGGCGTCTCACATCTAAACGAAGACAGATATGAACAAGCCGTTTCTTTCAGTGAATTTGTCTCACTCTTAGCTTTCAAACGAGCTATTGCACGACAAAATCCGTCCACTGGAAGCCAAGATCGAAGCTAGCTCTCCCGAGTGTGGGGACGTCAGCGAAAATTTTTTCTCTCTGATTGCTTTCACATTCACCATACAGATGCAGAATTTCACGCTGAATCCGAATCTGGCCTCCGTTTTCCCATCCGATGCCTCGTTTTGGCGCTACAGCCCAAAACGTCCAAAATTCTAACTCTGTCGTTTTTTCGAAAAATGTTGAAAATTTTTTCTCTCCGATTGACTTGAAACTCACCATGTTGATAGAGAATTTGACGCTGATTCCAAATCTGAAATCCGTTTTCCCATCCGATGCTTCGTTTTGAAGCTACAGCCCAAAACGTCCAAAATTCTAACTCTGTCGTTTTTCGCCAATCTCCCAAAATCTTAAATGGCGTCTCACATCTAAACGAAGACAGATATGAACAAGCCGTTTCTTTCAGTGAATTTGTCTCACTCTTAGCTTTCAAACAAGCTATTGCACGACAAAATCCGTCCACTGGAAGCCAAGATCGAAGCTGGCTCTCACGAGGGGGGGGACGTCAGCGAAAATGTTTTCTCTCCGATTGCTTTCAAATTCACCATACAGATGCAGAATTTCACGCTGAATCCGAATCTGGCCTCCGTTTTCCCATCCGATGCCTCGTTTTGGCGCTACAGCCCAAAACGTCCAAAATTCTAACTCTGTCGTTTTTTCGAAAAATGTTGAAATTTTTTCTCTCTGATTGACTTGAAACTCACCATGTTGATAGAGAATTTGACGCTGATTCCAAATCTGAAATCCGTTTTCCCATCCGATGCTTCGTTTTGAAGCTACAGCCCAAAACGTCCAAAATTCTAACTCTGTCGTTTTTCGCCAATCTCCCAAAATCTTAAATGGCGTCTCACATCTAAACGAAGACAGATATGAACAAGCCGTTTCTTTCAGTGAATTTGTCTCACTCTTAGCTTTCAAACGAGCTATTGCACGACAAAATCCGTCCACTGGAAGCCAAGATCGAAGCTATCTCTCCCGAGGGGGGGGACGTCAGCGAAAATTTTTTCTCTCCGATTGCTTTCAAATTCACCATACAGATGCAGAATTTCACGCTGAATCCGAATCTGGCCTCCGTTTTCCCATCCGATGCCTCGTTTTGGCGCTACAGCCCAAAACGTCCAAAATTCTAACTCTGTCGTTTTTCGCCAATCTCCCAAAATCTTAAATGGCGTCTCACATCTAAACGAAGACAGATATGAACAAGCCGTTTCTTTCAGTGAATTTGTCTCACTCTTAGCTTTCAAACGAGCTATTGCACGACAAAATCCGTCCACTGGAAGCCAAGATCGAAGGGGGGCGTCAGCGAAAATTTTTCTCTCCGATTGCTTTCAAATTCACCATACAGATGCAGAATTTCACGCTGAATCCGAATCTGGCCTCCGTTTTCCCATCCGATGCCTCGTTTTGGCGCTACAGCCCAAAACGTCCAAAATTCTAACTCTGTCGTTTTTTCGAAAAATGTTGAAAATTTTTTCTCTCCGATTGACTTGAAACTCACCATGTTGATAGAGAATTTGACGCTGATTCCAAATCTGAAATCCGTTTTCCCATCCGATGCTTCGTTTTGAAGCTACAGCCCAAAACGTCCAAAATTCTAACTCTGTCGTTTTTCGCCAATCTCCCAAAATCTTAAATGGCGTCTCACATCTAAACGAAGACAGATATGAACAAGCCGTTTCTTTCAGTGAATTTGTCTCACTCTTAGCTTTCAAACGAGCTATTGCACGACAAAATCCGTCCACTGGAAGCCAAGATCGAAGCTATCTCTCCCGAGGGGGGGACGTCAGCGAAAATTTTTCTCTCCGATTGCTTTCAAATTCACCATACAGATGCAGAATTTCACGCTGAATCCGAATCTGGCCTCCGTTTTCCCATCCGATGCCTCGTTTTGGCGCTACAGCCCAAAACGTCCAAAATTCTAACTCTGTCGTTTTTTCGAAAAATGTTGAAAATTTTTTCTCTCCGATTGACTTGAAACTCACCATGTTGATAGAGAATTTGACGCTGATTCCAAATCTGAAATCCGTTTTCCCATCCGATGCTTCGTTTTGAAGCTACAGCCCAAAACGTCCAAAATTCTAACTCTGTCGTTTTTCGCCAATCTCCCAAAATCTTAAATGGCGTCTCACATCTAAACGAAGACAGATATGAACAAGCCGTTTCTTTCAGTGAATTTGTCTCACTCTTAGCTTTCAAACGAGCTATTGCACGACAAAATCCGTCCACTGGAAGCCAAGATCGAAGCTAGCTCTCCCGAGGGGGGGGACGTCAGCGAAAATTTTTTCTCTCCGATTGCTTTCAAATTCACCATACAGATGCAGAATTTCACGCTGAATCCGAATCTGGCCTCCGTTTTCCCATCCGATGCCTCGTTTTGGCGCTACAGCCCAAAACGTCCAAAATTCTAACTCTGTCGTTTTTCGCCAATCTCCCAAAATCTTAAATGGCGTCTCACATCTAAACGAAGACAGATATGAACAAGCCGTTTCTTTCAGTGAATTTGTCTCACTCTTAGCTTTCAAACGAGCTATTGCACGACAAAATCCGTCCACTGGAAGCCAAGATCGAAGCCCGCCCGAGGGGGGGGACGTCAGCGAAAATTTTTCTCTCCGATTGCTTTCAAATTCACCATACAGATGCAGAATTTCACGCTGAATCCGAATCTGGCCTCCGTTTTCCCATCCGATGCCTCGTTTTGGCGCTACAGCCCAAAACGTCCAAAATTCTAACTCTGTCGTTTTTTCGAAAAATGTTGAAATTTTTTTCTCTCCGATTGACTTGAAACTCACCATGTTGATAGAGAATTTGACGCTGATTCCAAATCTGAAATCCGTTTTCCCATCCGATGCTTCGTTTTGAAGCTACAGCCCAAAACGTCCAAAATTCTAACTCTGTCGTTTTTCGCCAATCTCCCAAAATCTTAAATGGCGTCTCACATCTAAACGAAGACAGATATGAACAAGCCGTTTCTTTCAGTGAATTTGTCTCACTCTTAGCTTTCAAACGAGCTATTGCACGACAAAATCCGTCCACTGGAAGCCAAGATCGAAGCTAGCTCTCCCGAGGGGGGGGACGTCAGCGAAAATTTTTTCTCTCCGATTGCTTTCAAATTCACCATACAGATGCAGAATTTCACGCTGAATCCGAATCTGGCCTCCGTTTTCCCATCCGATGCCTCGTTTTGGCGCTACAGCCCAAAACGTCCAAAATTCTAACTCTGTCGTTTTTCGCCAATCTCCCAAAATCTTAAATGGCGTCTCACATCTAAACGAAGACAGATATGAACAAGCCGTTTCTTTCAGTGAATTTGTCTCACTCTTAGCTTTCAAACGAGCTATTGCACGACAAAATCCGTCCACTGGAAGCCGAGGGGGGGGACGTCAGCGAAAATTTTTCTCTCCGATTGCTTTCAAATTCACCATACAGATGCAGAATTTCACGCTGAATCCGAATCTGGCCTCCGTTTTCCCATCCGATGCCTCGTTTTGGCGCTACAGCCCAAAACGTCCAAAATTCTAACTCTGTCGTTTTTTCGAAAAATGTTGAAAATTTTTTCTCTCCGATTGACTTGAAACTCACCATGTTGATAGAGAATTTGACGCTGATTCCAAATCTGAAATCCGTTTTCCCATCCGATGCTTCGTTTTGAAGCTACAGCCCAAAACGTCCAAAATTCTAACTCTGTCGTTTTTCGCCAATCTCCCAAAATCTTAAATGGCGTCTCACATCTAAACGAAGACAGATATGAACAAGCCGTTTCTTTCAGTGAATTTGTCTCACTCTTAGCTTTCAAACGAGCTATTGCACGACAAAATCCGTCCACTGGAAGCCAAGATCGAAGCTAGCTCTCCCGAGGGGGGGGACGTCAGCGAAAATTTTTCTCTCCGATTGCTTTCAAATTCACCATACAGATGCAGAATTTCACGCTGAATCCGAATCTGGCCTCCGTTTTCCCATCCGATGCCTCGTTTTGGCGCTACAGCCCAAAACGTCCAAAATTCTAACTCTGTCGTTTTTTCGAAAAATGTTGAAAATTTTTTCTCTCCGATTGACTTGAAACTCACCATGTTGATAGAGAATTTGACGCTGATTCCAAATCTGAAATCCGTTTTCCCATCCGATGCTTCGTTTTGAAGCTACAGCCCAAAACGTCCAAAATTCTAACTCTGTCGTTTTTCGCCAATCTCCCAAAATCTTAAATGGCGTCTCACATCTAAACGAAGACAGATATGAACAAGCCGTTTCTTTCAGTGAATTTGTCTCACTCTTAGCTTTCAAACGAGCTATTGCACGACAAAATCCGTCCACTGGAAGCCAAGATCGAAGCTAGCTCTCCCGAGGGGGGGACGTCAGCGAAAATTTTTTCTCTCCGATTGCTTTCAAATTCACCATACAGATGCAGAATTTCACGCTGAATCCGAATCTGGCCTCCGTTTTCCCATCCGATGCCTCGTTTTGGCGCTACAGCCCAAAACGTCCAAAATTCTAACTCTGTCGTTTTTCGCCAATCTCCCAAAATCTTAAATGGCGTCTCACATCTAAACGAAGACAGATATGAACAAGCCGTTTCTTTCAGTGAATTTGTCTCACTCTTAGCTTTCAAACGAGCTATTGCACGACAAAATCCGTCCACTGGAAGCCAAGATCAAAGCTAGCTCTCCCGAGGGGGGGGACGTCAGCGAAAATTTTTTCTCTCCGATTGCTTTCAAATTCACCATACAGATGCAGAATTTCACGCTGAATCCGAATCTGGCCTCCGTTTTCCCATCCGATGCCTCGTTTTGGCGCTACAGCCCAAAACGTCCAAAATTCTAACTCTGTCGTTTTTTCGAAAAATGTTGAAATTTTTTTCTCTCCGATTGACTTGAAACTCACCATGTTGATAGAGAATTTGACGCTGATTCCAAATCTGAAATCCGTTTTCCCATCCGATGCTTCGTTTTGAAGCTACAGCCCAAAACGTCCAAAATTCTAACTCTGTCGTTTTTCGCCAATCTCCCAAAATCTTAAATGGCGTCTCACATCTAAACGAAGACAGATATGAACAAGCCGTTTCTTTCAGTGAATTTGTCTCACTCTTAGCTTTCAAACGAGCTATTGCACGACAAAATCCGTCCACTGGAAGCCAAGATCGAAGCTAGCTCTCCCGAGGGGGGGGACGTCAGCGAAAATTTTTTCTCTCCGATTGCTTTCAAATTCACCATACAGATGCAGAATTTCACGCTGAATCCGAATCTGGCCTCCGTTTTCCCATCCGATGCCTCGTTTTGGCGCTACAGCCCAAAACGTCCAAAATTCTAACTCTGTCGTTTTTTCGAAAAATGTTGAAATTTTTTTCTCTCCGATTGACTTGAAACTCACCATGTTGATAGAGAATTTGACGCTGATTCCAAATCTGAAATCCGTTTTCCCATCCGATGCTTCGTTTTGAAGCTACAGCCCAAAACGTCCAAAATTCTAACTCTGTCGTTTTTCGCCAATCTCCCAAAATCTTAAATGGCGTCTCACATCTAAACGAAGACAGATATGAACAAGCCGTTTCTTTCAGTGAATTTGTCTCACTCTTAGCTTTCAAACAAGCTATTGCACGACAAAATCCGTCCACTGGAAGCCAAGATCGAAGCTGGCTCTCACGAGGGGGGGACGTCAGCGAAAATTTTTTCTCTCCGATTGCTTTCAAATTCACCATACAGATGCAGAATTTCACGCTGAATCCGAATCTGGCCTCCGTTTTCCCATCCGATGCCTCGTTTTGGCGCTACAGCCCAAAACGTCCAAAATTCTAACTCTGTCGTTTTTTCGAAAAATGTTGAAAATTTTTTCTCTCCGATTGACTTGAAACTCACCATGTTGATAGAGAATTTGACGCTGATTCCAAATCTGAAATCCGTTTTCCCATCCGATGCTTCGTTTTGAAGCTACAGCCCAAAACGTCCAAAATTCTAACTCTGTCGTTTTTCGCCAATCTCCCAAAATCTTAAATGGCGTCTCACATCTAAACGAAGACAGATATGAACAAGCCGTTTCTTTCAGTGAATTTGTCTCACTCTTAGCTTTCAAACGAGCTATTGCACGACAAAATCCGTCCACTGGAAGCCAAGATCGAAGCTAGCTCTCCCGAGGGGGGGGACGTCAGCGAAAATTTTTCTCTCCGATTGCTTTCAAATTCACCATACAGATGCAGAATTTCACGCTGAATCCGAATCTGGCCTCCGTTTTCCCATCCGATGCCTCGTTTTGGCGCTACAGCCCAAAACGTCCAAAATTCTAACTCTGTCGTTTTTCGCCAATCTCCCAAAATCTTAAATGGCGTCTCACATCTAAACGAAGACAGATATGAACAAGCCGTTTCTTTCAGTGAATTTGTCTCACTCTTAGCTTTCAAACGAGCTATTGCACGACAAAATCCGTCCACTGGAAGCCAAGATCGAAGCGAGCTGTCCCGAGGGGGGGGACGTCAGCGAAAATTTTTTCTCTCCGATTGCTTTCAAATTCACCATACAGATGCAGAATTTCACGCTGAATCCGAATCTGGCCTCCGTTTTCCCATCCGATGCCTCGTTTTGGCGCTACAGCCCAAAACGTCCAAAATTCTAACTCTGTCGTTTTTTCGAAAAATGTTGAAATTTTTTTCTCTCCGATTGACTTGAAACTCACCATGTTGATAGAGAATTTGACGCTGATTCCAAATCTGAAATCCGTTTTCCCATCCGATGCTTCGTTTTGAAGCTACAGCCCAAAACGTCCAAAATTCTAACTCTGTCGTTTTTCGCCAATCTCCCAAAATCTTAAATGGCGTCTCACATCTAAACGAAGACAGATATGAACAAGCCGTTTCTTTCAGTGAATTTGTCTCACTCTTAGCTTTCAAACGAGCTATTGCACGACAAAATCCGTCCACTGGAAGCCAAGATCGAAGCTAGCTCTCCCGAGGGGGGGGGACGTCAGCGAAAATTTTTTCTCTCCGATTGCTTTCAAATTCACCATACAGATGCAGAATTTCACGCTGAATCCGAATCTGGCCTCCGTTTTCCCATCCGATGCCTCGTTTTGGCGCTACAGCCCAAAACGTCCAAAATTCTAACTCTGTCGTTTTTTCGAAAAATGTTGAAAATTTTTTCTCTCCGATTGACTTGAAACTCACCATGTTGATAGAGAATTTGACGCTGATTCCAAATCTGAAATCCGTTTTCCCATCCGATGCTTCGTTTTGAAGCTACAGCCCAAAACGTCCAAAATTCTAACTCTGTCGTTTTTCGCCAATCTCCCAAAATCTTAAATGGCGTCTCACATCTAAACGAAGACAGATATGAACAAGCCGTTTCTTTCAGTGAATTTGTCTCACTCTTAGCTTTCAAACGAGCTATTGCACGACAAAATCCGTCCACTGGAAGCAAAGATCGAAGGTCGGTGCCGAGGGGGGGGACGTCAGCGAAAATTTTTCTCTCCGATTGCTTTCAAATTCACCATACAGATGCAGAATTTCACGCTGAATCCGAATCTGGCCTCCGTTTTCCCATCCGATGCCTCGTTTTGGCGCTACAGCCCAAAACGTCCAAAATTCTAACTCTGTCGTTTTTCGCCAATCTCCCAAAATCTTAAATGGCGTCTCACATCTAAACGAAGACAGATATGAACAAGCCGTTTCTTTCAGTGAATTTGTCTCACTCTTAGCTTTCAAACGAGCTATTGCACGACAAAATCCGTCCACTGGAAGCCAAGATCGACGGTCGGTCCCGAGGGGGGGGACGTCAGCGAAAATTTTTTCTCTCCGATTGCTTTCAAATTCACCATACAGATGCAGAATTTCACGCTGAATCCGAATCTGGCCTCCGTTTTCCCATCCGATGCCTCGTTTTGGCGCTACAGCCCAAAACGTCCAAAATTCTAACTCTGTCGTTTTTTCGAAAAATGTTGAAATTTTTTTCTCTCCGATTGACTTGAAACTCACCATGTTGATAGAGAATTTGACGCTGATTCCAAATCTGAAATCCGTTTTCCCATCCGATGCTTCGTTTTGAAGCTACAGCCCAAAACGTCCAAAATTCTAACTCTGTCGTTTTTCGCCAATCTCCCAAAATCTTAAATGGCGTCTCACATCTAAACGAAGACAGATATGAACAAGCCGTTTCTTTCAGTGAATTTGTCTCACTCTTAGCTTTCAAACGAGCTATTGCACGACAAAATCCGTCCACTGGAAGCCAAGATCGACGCTGGCTCTCCCGAGGGCGGGGGGACGTCAGCGAAAATTTTTCTCTCCGATTGCTTTCAAATTCACCATACAGATGCAGAATTTCACGCTGAATCCGAATCTGGCCTCCGTTTTCCCATCCGATGCCTCGTTTTGGCGCTACAGCCCAAAACGTCCAAAATTCTAACTCTGTCGTTTTTTCGAAAAATGTTGAAAATTTTTTCTCTCCGATTGACTTGAAACTCACCATGTTGATAGAGAATTTGACGCTGATTCCAAATCTGAAATCCGTTTTCCCATCCGATGCTTCGTTTTGAAGCTACAGCCCAAAACGTCCAAAATTCTAACTCTGTCGTTTTTCGCCAATCTCCCAAAATCTTAAATGGCGTCTCACATCTAAACGAAGACAGATATGAACAAGCCGTTTCTTTCAGTGAATTTGTCTCACTCTTAGCTTTCAAACGAGCTATTGCACGACAAAATCCGTCCACTGGAAGCCAAGATCGAAGCTCGCACTCCCGAGGGGGGGGGACGTCAGCGAAAATTTTTTCTCTCCGATTGCTTTCAAATTCACCATACAGATGCAGAATTTCACGCTGAATCCGAATCTGGCCTCCGTTTTCCCATCCGATGCCTCGTTTTGGCGCTACAGCCCAAAACGTCCAAAATTCTAACTCTGTCGTTTTTTCGAAAAATGTTGAAAATTTTTTCTCTCCGATTGACTTGAAACTCACCATGTTGATAGAGAATTTGACGCTGATTCCAAATCTGAAATCCGTTTTCCCATCCGATGCTTCGTTTTGAAGCTACAGCCCAAAACGTCCAAAATTCTAACTCTGTCGTTTTTCGCCAATCTCCCAAAATCTTAAATGGCGTCTCACATCTAAACGAAGACAGATATGAACAAGCCGTTTCTTTCAGTGAATTTGTCTCACTCTTAGCTTTCAAACGAGCTATTGCACGACAAAATCCGTCCACTAGAAGCCGAGGGGGGGGACGTCAGCGAAAATTTTTCTCTCCGATTGCTTTCAAATTCACCATACAGATGCAGAATTTCACGCTGAATCCGAATCTGAAATCCGTTTTCCCATCCGATGCTTCGTTTTGGCGCTACAGCCCAAAACGTCCAAAATTCTAACTCTGTCGTTTTTCGCCAATCTCCCAAAATCTTAAATGGCGTCTCACATCTAAACGAAGACAGATATGAACAAGCCGTTTCTTTCAGTGAATTTGTCTCACTCTTAGCTTTCAAACGAGCTATTGCACGACAAAATCCGTCCACTGGAAGCCAAGATCGAAGCTAGCTCTCACGAGGGGGGGGACGTCAGCGAAAATTTTTTCTCTCCGATTGCTTTCAAATTCACCATACAGATGCAGAATTTCACGCTGAATCCGAATCTGGCCTCCGTTTTCCCATCCGATGCCTCGTTTTGGCGCTACAGCCCAAAACGTCCAAAATTCTAACTCTGTCGTTTTTTCGAAAAATGTTGAAAATTTTTTCTCTCCGATTGACTTGAAACTCACCATGTTGATAGAGAATTTGACGCTGATTCCAAATCTGAAATCCGTTTTCCCATCCGATGCTTCGTTTTGAAGCTACAGCCCAAAACGTCCAAAATTCTAACTCTGTCGTTTTTCGCCAATCTCCCAAAATCTTAAATGGCGTCTCACATCTAAACGAAGACAGATATGAACAAGCCGTTTCTTTCAGTGAATTTGTCTCACTCTTAGCTTTCAAACGAGCTATTGCACGACAAAATCCGTCCACTGGAAGCCAAGATCGAAGCTAGCTCTCCCGAGGGGGGGGGGACGTCAGCGAAAATTTTTTCTCTCCGATTGCTTTCAAATTCACCATACAGATGCAGAATTTCACGCTGAATCCGAATCTGGCCTCCGTTTTCCCATCCGATGCCTCGTTTTGGCGCTACAGCCCAAAACGTCCAAAATTCTAACTCTGTCGTTTTTCGCCAATCTCCCAAAATCTTAAATGGCGTCTCACATCTAAACGAAGACAGATATGAACAAGCCGTTTCTTTCAGTGAATTTGTCTCACTCTTAGCTTTCAAACGAGCTATTGCACGACAAAATCCGTCCACTGGAAGCAAAGTTGGAAGTTCGGTGCCGAGGGGGGGGACGTCAGCGAAAATTTTTCTCTCCGATTGCTTTCAAATTCACCATACAGATGCAGAATTTCACGCTGAATCCGAATCTGGCCTCCGTTTTCCCATCCGATGCCTCGTTTTGGCGCTACAGCCCAAAACGTCCAAAATTCTAACTCTGTCGTTTTTTCGAAAAATGTTGAAAATTTTTTCTCTCCGATTGACTTGAAACTCACCATGTTGATAGAGAATTTGACGCTGATTCCAAATCTGAAATCCGTTTTCCCATCCGATGCTTCGTTTTGAAGCTACAGCCCAAAACGTCCAAAATTCTAACTCTGTCGTTTTTCGCCAATCTCCCAAAATCTTAAATGACGTCTCACATCTAAACGAAGACAGATATGAACAAGCCGTTTCTTTCAGTGAATTTGTCTCACTCTTAGCTTTCAAACGAGCTATTGCACGACAAAATCCGTCCATTGGAAGCAAAGATCGAGGCTAGCTCTCCCGAGGGGGGGGACGTCAGCGAAAATTTTTTCTCTCCGATTGCTTTCAAATTCACCATACAGATGCAGAATTTCACGCTGAATCCGAATCTGGCCTCCGTTTTCCCATCCGATGCCTCGTTTTGGCGCTACAGCCCAAAACGTCCAAAATTCTAACTCTGTCGTTTTTTCGAAAAATGTTGAAAATTTTTTCTCTCCGATTGACTTGAAACTCACCATGTTGATAGAGAATTTGACGCTGATTCCAAATCTGAAATCCGTTTTCCCATCCGATGCTTCGTTTTGAAGCTACAGCCCAAAACGTCCAAAATTCTAACTCTGTCGTTTTTCGCCAATCTCCCAAAATCTTAAATGGCGTCTCACATCTAAACGAAGACAGATATGAACAAGCCGTTTCTTTCAGTGAATTTGTCTCACTCTTAGCTTTCAAACGAGCTATTGCACGACAAAATCCGTCCACTGGAAGCCAAGATCGAAGATCGGTGCCGAGGGGGGGGACGTCAGCGAAAATTTTTTCTCTCCGATTGCTTTCAAATTCACCATACAGATGCAGAATTTCACGCTGAATCCGAATCTGGCCTCCGTTTTCCCATCCGATGCCTCGTTTTGGCGCTACAGCCCAAAACGTCCAAAATTCTAACTCTGTCGTTTTTTCGAAAAATGTTGAAAATTTTTTCTCTCCGATTGACTTGAAACTCACCATGTTGATAGAGAATTTGACGCTGATTCCAAATCTGAAATCCGTTTTCCCATCCGATGCTTCGTTTTGAAGCTACAGCCCAAAACGTCCAAAATTCTAACTCTGTCGTTTTTCGCCAATCTCCCAAAATCTTAAATGGCGTCTCACATCTAAACGAAGACAGATATGAACAAGCCGTTTCTTTCAGTGAATTTGTCTCACTCTTAGCTTTCAAACGAGCTATTGCACGACAAAATCCGTCCACTGGAAGCAAAGATCGAAGATCGGTGCCGAGGGGGGGGACGTCAGCGAAAACTTTTCTCTCCGATTGCTTTCAAATTCACCATACAGATGCAGAATTTCACGCTGAATCCGAATCTGGCCTCCGTTTTCCCATCCGATGCCTCGTTTTGGCGCTACAGCCCAAAACGTCCAAAATTCTAACTCTGTCGTTTTTTCGAAAAATGTTGAAAATTTTTTCTCTCCGATTGACTTGAAACTCACCATGTTGATAGAGAATTTGACGCTGATTCCAAATCTGAAATCCGTTTTCCCATCCGATGCTTCGTTTTGAAGCTACAGCCCAAAACGTCCAAAATTCTAACTCTGTCGTTTTTCGCCAATCTCCCAAAATCTTAAATGGCGTCTCACATCTAAACGAAGACAGATATGAACAAGCCGTTTCTTTCAGTGAATTTGTCTCACTCTTAGCTTTCAAACGAGCTATTGCACGACAAAATCCGTCCACTGGAAGCAAAGTTGGAAGTTCGGTGCCGAGGGGGGGGACGTCAGCGAAAATTTTTCTCTCCGATTGCTTTCAAATTCACCATACAGATGCAGAATTTCACGCTGAATCCGAATCTGGCCTCCGTTTTCCCATCCGATGCCTCGTTTTGGCGCTACAGCCCAAAACGTCCAAAATTCTAACTCTGTCGTTTTTTCGAAAAATGTTGAAAATTTTTTCTCTCCGATTGACTTGAAACTCACCATGTTGATAGAGAATTTGACGCTGATTCCAAATCTGAAATCCGTTTTCCCATCCGATGCTTCGTTTTGAAGCTACAGCCCAAAACGTCCAAAATTCTAACTCTGTCGTTTTTCGCCAATCTCCCAAAATCTTAAATGGCGTCTCACATCTAAACGAAGACAGATATGAACAAGCCGTTTCTTTCAGTGAATTTGTCTCACTCTTAGCTTTCAAACGAGCTATTGCACGACAAAATCCGTCCACTGGAAGCAAAGTTGGAAGATCGGTGCCGAGGGGGGGGACGTCAGCGAAAATTTTTCTCTCCGATTGCTTTCAAATTCACCATACAGATGCAGAATTTCACGCTGAATCCGAATCTGGCCTCCGTTTTCCCATCCGATGCCTCGTTTTGGCGCTACAGCCCAAAACGTCCAAAATTCTAACTCTGTCGTTTTTTCGAAAAATGTTGAAAATTTTTTCTCTCCGATTGACTTGAAACTCACCATGTTGATAGAGAATTTGACGCTGATTCCAAATCTGAAATCCGTTTTCCCATCCGATGCTTCGTTTTGAAGCTACAGCCCAAAACGTCCAAAATTCTAACTCTGTCGTTTTTCGCCAATCTCCCAAAATCTTAAATGGCGTCTCACATCTAAACGAAGACAGATATGAACAAGCCGTTTCTTTCAGTGAATTTGTCTCACTCTTAGCTTTCAAACGAGCTATTGCACGACAAAATCCGTCCACTGGAAGCAAAGTTGGAAGTTCGGTGCCGAGGGGGGGGACGTCAGCGAAAATTTTTCTCTCCGATTGCTTTCAAATTCACCATACAGATGCAGAATTTCACGCTGAATCCGAATCTGGCCTCCGTTTTCCCATCCGATGCCTCGTTTTGGCGCTACAGCCCAAAACGTCCAAAATTCTAACTCTGTCGTTTTTTCGAAAAATGTTGAAAATTTTTTCTCTCCGATTGACTTGAAACTCACCATGTTGATAGAGAATTTGACGCTGATTCCAAATCTGAAATCCGTTTTCCCATCCGATGCTTCGTTTTGAAGCTACAGCCCAAAACGTCCAAAATTCTAACTCTGTCGTTTTTCGCCAATCTCCCAAAATCTTAAATGGCGTCTCACATCTAAACGAAGACAGATATGAACAAGCCGTTTCTTTCAGTGAATTTGTCTCACTCTTAGCTTTCAAACGAGCTATTGCACGACAAAATCCGTCCACTAGAAGCAAAGTTGGAAGATCGGTGCCGAGGGGGGGGGACGTCAGCGAAATTTTTTCTCTCCGATTGCTTTCAAATTCACCATACAGATGCAGAATTTCACGCTGAATCCGAATCTGGCCTCCGTTTTCCCATCCGATGCCTCGTTTTGGCGCTACAGCCCAAAACGTCCAAAATTCTAACTCTGTCGTTTTTCGCCAATCTCCCAAAATCTTAAATGGCGTCTCACATCTAAACGAAGACAGATATGAACAAGCCGTTTCTTTCAGTGAATTTGTCTCACTCTTAGCTTTCAAACGAGCTATTGCACGACAAAATCCGTCCACTAGAAGCAAAGTTGGAAGATCGGTGCCGAGGGGGGGGACGTCAGCGAAAATTTTTCTCTCCGATTGCTTTCAAATTCACCATACCGATGCAGAATTTCACGCTGAATCCGAATCTGGCCTCCGTTTTCCCATCCGATGCCTCGTTTTGGCGCTACAGCCCAAAACGTCCAAAATTCTAACTCTGTCGTTTTTTCGAAAAATGTTGAAAATTTTTTCTCTCCGATTGACTTGAAACTCACCATGTTGATAGAGAATTTGACGCTGATTCCAAATCTGAAATCCGTTTTCCCATCCGATGCTTCGTTTTGAAGCTACAGCCCAAAACGTCCAAAATTCTAACTCTGTCGTTTTTCGCCAATCTCCAAAATCTTAAATGGCGTCTCACATCTAAACGAAGACAGATATGAACAAGCCGTTTCTTTCAGTGAATTTGTCTCACTCTTAGCCTTCAAGCGAACCATTGCACGACAAAATCCGTCCACTGGAAGCAAAGTTGGAAGATCAGTGTTGATGGGGAGACGTCAGCGAAAATTTTTCTCTCCGATTGCTTTCAAATTCACCATACAGATGCAGAATTTCACGCTGAATCCGAATCTGGCCTCCGTTTTCCCATCCGATGCCTCGTTTTGGCGCTACAGCCCAAAACGTCCAAAATTCTAACTCTGTCGTTTTTCGCCAATCTCCCAAAATCTTAAATGGCGTCTCACATCTAAACGAAGACAGATATGAACAAGCCGTTTCTTTCAGTGAATTTGTCTCACTCTTAGCTTTCAAACGAGCTATTGCACGACAAAATCCGTCCACTAGAAGCAAAGTTGGAAGATCGGTGCCGAGGGGGGGGACGTCAGCGAAAATTTTTCTCTCCGATTGCTTTCAAATTCACCATACAGATGCAGAATTTCACGCTGAATCCGAATCTGGCCTCCGTTTTCCCATCCGATGCCTCGTTTTGGCGCTACAGCCCAAAACGTCCAAAATTCTAACTCTGTCGTTTTTTCGAAAAATGTTGAAAATTTTTTCTCTCCGATTGACTTGAAACTCACCATGTTGATAGAGAATTTGACGCTGATTCCAAATCTGAAATCCGTTTTCCCATCCGATGCTTCGTTTTGAAGCTACAGCCCAAAACGTCCAAAATTCTAACTCTGTCGTTTTTCGCCAATCTCCCAAAATCTTAAATGGCGTCTCACATCTAAACGAAGACAGATATGAACAAGCCGTTTCTTTCAGTGAATTTGTCTCACTCTTAGCTTTCAAACGAGCTATTGCACGACAAAATCCGTCCACTAGAAGCAAAGTTGGAAGATCGGTGCCGAGGGGGGGGACGTCAGCGAAAATTTTTCTCTCCGATTGCTTTCAAATTCACCATACCGATGCAGAATTTCACGCTGAATCCGAATCTGGCCTCCGTTTTCCCATCCGATGCCTCGTTTTGGCGCTACAGCCCAAAACGTCCAAAATTCTAACTCTGTCGTTTTTTCGAAAAATGTTGAAAATTTTTTCTCTCCGATTGACTTGAAACTCACCATGTTGATAGAGAATTTGACGCTGATTCCAAATCTGAAATCCGTTTTCCCATCCGATGCTTCGTTTTGAAGCTACAGCCCAAAACGTCCAAAATTCTAACTCTGTCGTTTTTCGCCAATCTCCCAAAATCTTAAATGGCGTCTCACATCTAAACGAAGACAGATATGAACAAGCCGTTTCTTTCAGTGAATTTGTCTCACTCTTAGCTTTCAAACGAGCTATTGCACGACAAAATCCGTCCACTGGAAGCAAAGTTGGAAGATCGGTGCCGAGGGGGGGGACGTCAGCGAAAATTTTTCTCTCCGATTGCTTTCAAATTCACCATACAGATGCAGAATTTCACGCTGAATCCGAATCTGGCCTCCGTTTTCCCATCCGATGCCTCGTTTTGGCGCTACAGCCCAAAACGTCCAAAATTCTAACTCTGTCGTTTTTTCGAAAAATGTTGAAAATTTTTTCTCTCCGATTGACTTGAAACTCACCATGTTGATAGAGAATTTGACGCTGATTCCAAATCTGAAATCCGTTTTCCCATCCGATGCTTCGTTTTGAAGCTACAGCCCAAAACGTCCAAAATTCTAACTCTGTCGTTTTTCGCCAATCTCCCAAAATCTTAAATGGCGTCTCACATCTAAACGAAGACAGATATGAACAAGCCGTTTCTATCAGTGAATTTGTCTCACTCTTAGCTTTCAAACGAGCTATTGCACGACAAAATCCGTCCACTAGAAGCAAAGTTGGAAGATCGGTGCCGAGGGGGGGGACGTCAGCGAAAATTTTTCTCTCCGATTGCTTTCAAATTCACCATACCGATGCAGAATTTCACGCTGAATCCGAATCTGAAATCCGTTTTCCCATCCGATGCTTCGTTTTGGCGCTACAGCCCAAAACGTCCAAAATTCTAACTCTGTCGTTTTTCGCCAATCTCCCAAAATCTTAAATGGCGTCTCACATCTAAACGAAGACAGATATGAACAAGCCGTTTCTTTCAGTGAATTTGTCTCACTCTTAGCTTTCAAACGAGCTATTGCACGACAAAATCCGTCCACTGGAAGCCAAGATCGAAGCTAGCTCTCCCGAGGGGGGGACGTCAGCGAAAATTTTTCTCTCCGATTGCTTTCAAATTCACCATACAGATGCAGAATTTCACGCTGAATCCGAATCTGGCCTCCGTTTTCCCATCCGATGCCTCGTTTTGGCGCTACAGCCCAAAACGTCCAAAATTCTAACTCTGTCGTTTTTTCGAAAAATGTTGAAAATTTTTTCTCTCCGATTGACTTGAAACTCACCATGTTGATAGAGAATTTGACGCTGATTCCAAATCTGAAATCCGTTTTCCCATCCGATGCTTCGTTTTGAAGCTACAGCCCAAAACGTCCAAAATTCTAACTCTGTCGTTTTTCGCCAATCTCCCAAAATCTTAAATGGCGTCTCACATCTAAACGAAGACAGATATGAACAAGCCGTTTCTTTCAGTGAATTTGTCTCACTCTTAGCTTTCAAACGAGCTATTGCACGACAAAATCCGTCCACTAGAAGCAAAGTTGGAAGATCGGTGCCGAGGGGGGGGACGTCAGCGAAAATTTTTCTCTCCGATTGCTTTCAAATTCACCATACAGATGCAGAATTTCACGCTGAATCCGAATCTGGCCTCCGTTTTCCCATCCGATGCCTCGTTTTGGCGCTACAGCCCAAAACGTCCAAAATTCTAACTCTGTCGTTTTTTCGAAAAATGTTGAAAATTTTTTCTCTCCGATTGACTTGAAACTCACCATGTTGATAGAGAATTTGACGCTGATTCCAAATCTGAAATCCGTTTTCCCATCCGATGCTTCGTTTTGAAGCTACAGCCCAAAACGTCCAAAATTCTAACTCTGTCGTTTTTCGCCAATCTCCCAAAATCTTAAATGGCGTCTCACATCTAAACGAAGACAGATATGAACAAGCCGTTTCTTTCAGTGAATTTGTCTCACTCTTAGCTTTCAAATGAGCTATTGCACGACAAAATACGTTCACTAGAAGCAAAGTTGGAAGATCGGTGCCGAGGGGGACGTCAGCGAAAATTTTCTCTCCGATTGCTTTCAAATTCACCATACCGATGCAGAATTTCACGCTGAATCCGAATCTGGCCTCCGTTTTCCCATCCGATGCCTCGTTTTGGCGCTACAGCCCAAAACGTCCAAAATTCTAACTCTGTCGTTTTTTCGAAAAATGTTGAAAATTTTTTCTCTCCGATTGACTTGAAACTCACCATGTTGATAGAGAATTTGACGCTGATTCCAAATCTGAAATCCGTTTTCCCATCCGATGCTTCGTTTTGAAGCTACAGCCCAAAACGTCCAAAATTCTAACTCTGTCGTTTTTCGCCAATCTCCCAAAATCTTAAATGGCGTCTCACATCTAAACGAAGACAGATATGAACAAGCCGTTTCTATCAGTGAATTTGTCTCACTCTTAGCTTTCAAACGAGCTATTGCACGACAAAATCCGTCCACTAGAAGCAAAGTTGGAAGATCGGTGCCGAGGGGGGGGACGTCAGCGAAAATTTTTCTCTCCGATTGCTTTCAAATTCACCATACCGATGCAGAATTTCACGCTGAATCCGAATCTGGCCTCCGTTTTCCCATCCGATGCCTCGTTTTGGCGCTACAGCCCAAAACGTCCAAAATTCTAACTCTGTCGTTTTTTCGAAAAATGTTGAAAATTTTTTCTCTCCGATTGACTTGAAACTCACCATGTTGATAGAGAATTTGACGCTGATTCCAAATCTGAAATCCGTTTTCCCATCCGATGCTTCGTTTTGAAGCTACAGCCCAAAACGTCCAAAATTCTAACTCTGTCGTTTTTCGCCAATCTCCCAAAATCTTAAATGGCGTCTCACATCTAAACGAAGACAGATATGAACAAGCCGTTTCTATCAGTGAATTTGTCTCACTCTTAGCTTTCAAACGAGCTATTGCACGACAAAATCCGTCCACTAGAAGCAAAGTTGGAAGATCGGTGCCGAGGGGGGGGACGTCAGCGAAAATTTTTCTCTCCGATTGCTTTCAAATTCACCATACCGATGCAGAATTTCACGCTGAATCCGAATCTGGCCTCCGTTTTCCCATCCGATGCCTCGTTTTGGCGCTACAGCCCAAAACGTCCAAAATTCTAACTCTGTCGTTTTTTCGAAAAATGTTGAAAATTTTTTCTCTCCGATTGACTTGAAACTCACCATGTTGATAGAGAATTTGACGCTGATTCCAAATCTGAAATCCGTTTTCCCATCCGATGCTTCGTTTTGAAGCTACAGCCCAAAACGTCCAAAATTCTAACTCTGTCGTTTTTCGCCAATCTCCCAAAATCTTAAATGGCGTCTCACATCTAAACGAAGACAGATATGAACAAGCCGTTTCTATCAGTGAATTTGTCTCACTCTTAGCTTTCAAACGAGCTATTGCACGACAAAATCCGTCCACTAGAAGCAAAGTTGGAAGATCGGTGCCGAGGGGGGGGACGTCAGCGAAAATTTTTCTCTCCGATTGCTTTCAAATTCACCATACCGATGCAGAATTTCACGCTGAATCCGAATCTGGCCTCCGTTTTCCCATCCGATGCCTCGTTTTGGCGCTACAGCCCAAAACGTCCAAAATTCTAACTCTGTCGTTTTTTCGAAAAATGTTGAAAATTTTTTCTCTCCGATTGACTTGAAACTCACCATGTTGATAGAGAATTTGACGCTGATTCCAAATCTGAAATCCGTTTTCCCATCCGATGCTTCGTTTTGAAGCTACAGCCCAAAACGTCCAAAATTCTAACTCTGTCGTTTTTCGCCAATCTCCCAAAATCTTAAATGGCGTCTCACATCTAAACGAAGACAGATATGAACAAGCCGTTTCTATCAGTGAATTTGTCTCACTCTTAGCTTTCAAACGAGCTATTGCACGACAAAATCCGTCCACTAGAAGCAAAGTTGGAAGATCGGTGCCGAGGGGGGGGACGTCAGCGAAAATTTTTCTCTCCGATTGCTTTCAAATTCACCATACCGATGCAGAATTTCACGCTGAATCCGAATCTGAAATCCGTTTTCCCATCCGATGCTTCGTTTTGGCGCTACAGCCCAAAACGTCCAAAATTCTAACTCTGTCGTTTTTCGCCAATCTCCCAAAATCTTAAATGGCGTCTCACATCTAAACGAAGACAGATATGAACAAGCCGTTTCTTTCAGTGAATTTGTCTCACTCTTAGCTTTCAAACGAGCTATTGCACGACAAAATCCGTCCACTAGAAGCCAAGATTGAAGCTAGCTCTCCCGAGGGGGGGGACGTCAGCGAAAATTTTTTCTCTCCGATTGCTTTCAAATTCACCATACCGATGCAGAATTTCACGCTGAATCCGAATCTGGCCTCCGTTTTCCCATCCGATGCCTCGTTTTGGCGCTACAGCCCAAAACGTCCAAAATTCTAACTCTGTCGTTTTTTCGAAAAATGTTGAAAATTTTTTCTCTCCGATTGACTTGAAACTCACCATGTTGATAGAGAATTTGACGCTGATTCCAAATCTGAAATCCGTTTTCCCATCCGATGCTTCGTTTTGAAGCTACAGCCCAAAACGTCCAAAATTCTAACTCTGTCGTTTTTCGCCAATCTCCCAAAATCTTAAATGGCGTCTCACATCTAAACGAAGACAGATATGAACAAGCCGTTTCTATCAGTGAATTTGTCTCACTCTTAGCTTTCAAACGAGCTATTGCACGACAAAATCCGTCCACTAGAAGCAAAGTTGGAAGATCGGTGCCGAGGGGGGGGACGTCAGCGAAAATTTTTCTCTCCGATTGCTTTCAAATTCACCATACCGATGCAGAATTTCACGCTGAATCCGAATCTGGCCTCCGTTTTCCCATCCGATGCCTCGTTTTGGCGCTACAGCCCAAAACGTCCAAAATTCTAACTCTGTCGTTTTTTCGAAAAATGTTGAAAATTTTTTCTCTCCGATTGACTTGAAACTCACCATGTTGATAGAGAATTTGACGCTGATTCCAAATCTGAAATCCGTTTTCCCATCCGATGCTTCGTTTTGAAGCTACAGCCCAAAACGTCCAAAATTCTAACTCTGTCGTTTTTCGCCAATCTCCCAAAATCTTAAATGGCGTCTCACATCTAAACGAAGACAGATATGAACAAGCCGTTTCTATCAGTGAATTTGTCTCACTCTTAGCTTTCAAACGAGCTATTGCACGACAAAATCCGTCCACTAGAAGCAAAGTTGGAAGATCGGTGCCGAGGGGGGGGGACGTCAGCGAAAATTTTTCTCTCCGATTGCTTTCAAATTCACCATACCGATGCAGAATTTCACGCTGAATCCGAATCTGGCCTCCGTTTTCCCATCCGATGCCTCGTTTTGGCGCTACAGCCCAAAACGTCCAAAATTCTAACTCTGTCGTTTTTTCGAAAAATGTTGAAAATTTTTTCTCTCCGATTGACTTGAAACTCACCATGTTGATAGAGAATTTGACGCTGATTCCAAATCTGAAATCCGTTTTCCCATCCGATGCTTCGTTTTGAAGCTACAGCCCAAAACGTCCAAAATTCTAACTCTGTCGTTTTTCGCCAATCTCCCAAAATCTTAAATGGCGTCTCACATCTAAACGAAGACAGATATGAACAAGCCGTTTCTATCAGTGAATTTGTCTCACTCTTAGCTTTCAAACGAGCTATTGCACGACAAAATCCGTCCACTAGAAGCAAAGTTGGAAGATCGGTGCCGAGGGGGGGGACGTCAGCGAAAATTTTTCTCTCCGATTGCTTTCAAATTCACCATACCGATGCAGAATTTCACGCTGAATCCGAATCTGGCCTCCGTTTTCCCATCCGATGCCTCGTTTTGGCGCTACAGCCCAAAACGTCCAAAATTCTAACTCTGTCGTTTTTTCGAAAAATGTTGAAAATTTTTTCTCTCCGATTGACTTGAAACTCACCATGTTGATAGAGAATTTGACGCTGATTCCAAATCTGAAATCCGTTTTCCCATCCGATGCTTCGTTTTGAAGCTACAGCCCAAAACGTCCAAAATTCTAACTCTGTCGTTTTTCGCCAATCTCCCAAAATCTTAAATGGCGTCTCACATCTAAACGAAGACAGATATGAACAAGCCGTTTCTATCAGTGAATTTGTCTCACTCTTAGCTTTCAAACGAGCTATTGCACGACAAAATCCGTCCACTAGAAGCAAAGTTGGAAGATCGGTGCCGAGGGGGGGGACGTCAGCGAAAATTTTTTCTCTCCAATTGCTTTCAAATTCACCATACCGATGCAGAATTTCACGCTGAATCCGAATCTGGCCTCCGTTTTCCCATCCGATGCCTCGTTTTGGCGCTACAGCCCAAAACGTCCAAAATTCTAACTCTGTCGTTTTTTCGAAAAATGTTGAAAATTTTTTCTCTCCGATTGACTTGAAACTCACCATGTTGATAGAGAATTTGACGCTGATTCCAAATCTGAAATCCGTTTTCCCATCCGATGCTTCGTTTTGAAGCTACAGCCCAAAACGTCCAAAATTCTAACTCTGTCGTTTTTCGCCAATCTCCCAAAATCTTAAATGGCGTCTCACATCTAAACGAAGACAGATATGAACAAGCCGTTTCTATCAGTGAATTTGTCTCACTCTTAGCTTTCAAACGAGCTATTGCACGACAAAATCCGTCCACTAGAAGCAAAGTTGGAAGATCGGTGCCGAGGGGGGGGACGTCAGCGAAAATTTTTCTCTCCGATTGCTTTCAAATTCACCATACCGATGCAGAATTTCACGCTGAATCCGAATCTGGCCTCCGTTTTCCCATCCGATGCCTCGTTTTGGCGCTACAGCCCAAAACGTCCAAAATTCTAACTCTGTCGTTTTTTCGAAAAATGTTGAAAATTTTTTCTCTCCGATTGACTTGAAACTCACCATGTTGATAGAGAATTTGACGCTGATTCCAAATCTGAAATCCGTTTTCCCATCCGATGCTTCGTTTTGAAGCTACAGGCCAAAACGTCCAAAATTCTAACTCTGTCGTTTTTCGCCAATCTCCCAAAATCTTAAATGGCGTCTCACATCTAAACGAAGACAGATATGAACAAGCCGTTTCTATCAGTGAATTTGTCTCACTCTTAGCTTTCAAACGAGCTATTGCACGACAAAATCCGTCCACTAGAAGCAAAGTTGGAAGATCGGTGCCGAGGGGGGGGACGTCAGCGAAAATTTTTCTCTCCGATTGCTTTCAAATTCACCATACCGATGCAGAATTTCACGCTGAATCCGAATCTGGCCTCCGTTTTCCCATCCGATGCCTCGTTTTGGCGCTACAGCCCAAAACGTCCAAAATTCTAACTCTGTCGTTTTTTCGAAAAATGTTGAAAATTTTTTCTCTCCGATTGACTTGAAACTCACCATGTTGATAGAGAATTTGACGCTGATTCCAAATCTGAAATCCGTTTTCCCATCCGATGCTTCGTTTTGAAGCTACAGGCCAAAACGTCCAAAATTCTAACTCTGTCGTTTTTCGCCAATCTCCCAAAATCTTAAATGGCGTCTCACATCTAAACGAAGACAGATATGAACAAGCCGTTTCTATCAGTGAATTTGTCTCACTCTTAGCTTTCAAACGAGCTATTGCACGACAAAATCCGTCCACTAGAAGCAAAGTTGGAAGATCGGTGCCGAGGGGGGGGACGTCAGCGAAAATTTTTCTCTCCGATTGCTTTCAAATTCACCATACCGATGCAGAATTTCACGCTGAATCCGAATCTGGCCTCCGTTTTCCCATCCGATGCCTCGTTTTGGCGCTACAGCCCAAAACGTCCAAAATTCTAACTCTGTCGTTTTTTCGAAAAATGTTGAAAATTTTTTCTCTCCGATTGACTTGAAACTCACCATGTTGATAGAGAATTTGACGCTGATTCCAAATCTGAAATCCGTTTTCCCATCCGATGCTTCGTTTTGAAGCTACAGGCCAAAACGTCCAAAATTCTAACTCTGTCGTTTTTCGCCAATCTCCCAAAATCTTAAATGGCGTCTCACATCTAAACGAAGACAGATATGAACAAGCCGTTTCTATCAGTGAATTTGTCTCACTCTTAGCTTTCAAACGAGCTATTGCACGACAAAATCCGTCCACTAGAAGCAAAGTTGGAAGATCGGTGCCGAGGGGGGGGACGTCAGCGAAAATTTTTCTCTCCGATTGCTTTCAAATTCACCATACCGATGCAGAATTTCACGCTGAATCCGAATCTGAAATCCGTTTTCCCATCCGATGCCTCGTTTTGGCGCTACAGCCCAAAACGTCCAAAATTCTAACTCTGTCGTTTTTCGCCAATCTCCCAAAATCTTAAATGGCGTCTCACATCTAAACGAAGACAGATATGAACAAGCCGTTTCTATCAGTGAATTTGTCTCACTCTTAGCTTTCAAACGAGCTATTGCACGACAAAATCCGTCCACTAGAAGCAAAGTTGGAAGATCGGTGCCGAGGGGGGGACGTCAGCGAAAATTTTTCTCTCCGATTGCTTTCAAATTCACCATACCGATGCAGAATTTCACGCTGAATCCGAATCTGAAATCCGTTTTCCCATCCGATGCCTCGTTTTGGCGCTACAGCCCAAAACGTCCAAAATTCTAACTCTGTCGTTTTTTCGAAAAATGTTGAAAATTTTTTCTCTCCGATTGACTTGAAACTCACCATGTTGATAGAGAATTTGACGCTGATTCCAAATCTGAAATCCGTTTTCCCATCCGATGCTTCGTTTTGAAGCTACAGCCCAAAACGTCCAAAATTCTAACTCTGTCGTTTTTCGCCAATCTCCCAAAATCTTAAATGGCGTCTCACATCTAAACGAAGACAGATATGAACAAGCCGTTTCTATCAGTGAATTTGTCTCACTCTTAGCTTTCAAACGAGCTATTGCACGACAAAATCCGTCCACTAGAAGCAAAGTTGGAAGATCGGTGCCGAGGGGGGGGACGTCAGCGAAAATTTTTCTCTCCGATTGCTTTCAAATTCACCATACCGATGCAGAATTTCACGCTGAATCCGAATCTGGCCTCCGTTTTCCCATCCGATGCCTCGTTTTGGCGCTACAGCCCAAAACGTCCAAAATTCTAACTCTGTCGTTTTTCGCCAATCTCCCAAAATCTTAAATGGCGTCTCACATCTAAACGAAGACAGATATGAACAAGCCGTTTCTATCAGTGAATTTGTCTCACTCTTAGCTTTCAAACGAGCTATTGCACGACAAAATCCGTCCACTAGAAGCAAAGTTGGAAGATCGGTGCCGAGGGGGGGGACGTCAGCGAAAATTTTTCTCTCCGATTGCTTTCAAATTCACCATACCGATGCAGAATTTCACGCTGAATCCGAATCTGGCCTCCGTTTTCCCATCCGATGCCTCGTTTTGGCGCTACAGCCCAAAACGTCCAAAATTCTAACTCTGTCGTTTTTTCGAAAAATGTTGAAAATTTTTTCTCTCCGATTGACTTGAAACTCACCATGTTGATAGAGAATTTGACGCTGATTCCAAATCTGAAATCCGTTTTCCCATCCGATGCTTCGTTTTGAAGCTACAGCCCAAAACGTCCAAAATTCTAACTCTGTCGTTTTTCGCCAATCTCCCAAAATCTTAAATGGCGTCTCACATCTAAACGAAGACAGATATGAACAAGCCGTTTCTATCAGTGAATTTGTCTCACTCTTAGCTTTCAAACGAGCTATTGCACGACAAAATCCGTCCACTAGAAGCAAAGTTGGAAGATCGGTGCCGAGGGGGGGGACGTCAGCGAAAATTTTTCTCTCCGATTGCTTTCAAATTCACCATACCGATGCAGAATTTCACGCTGAATCCGAATCTGGCCTCCGTTTTCCCATCCGATGCCTCGTTTTGGCGCTACAGCCCAAAACGTCCAAAATTCTAACTCTGTCGTTTTTCGCCAATCTCCCAAAATCTTAAATGGCGTCTCACATCTAAACGAAGACAGATATGAACAAGCCGTTTCTATCAGTGAATTTGTCTCACTCTTAGCTTTCAAACGAGCTATTGCACGACAAAATCCGTCCACTAGAAGCAAAGTTGGAAGATCGGTGCCGAGGGGGGGGACGTCAGCGAAAATTTTTCTCTCCGATTGCTTTCAAATTCACCATACCGATGCAGAATTTCACGCTGAATCCGAATCTGAAATCCGTTTTCCCATCCGATGCCTCGTTTTGGCGCTACAGCCCAAAACGTCCAAAATTCTAACTCTGTCGTTTTTTCGAAAAATGTTGAAAATTTTTTCTCTCCGATTGACTTGAAACTCACCATGTTGATAGAGAATTTGACGCTGATTCCAAATCTGAAATCCGTTTTCCCATCCGATGCTTCGTTTTGAAGCTACAGGCCAAAACGTCCAAAATTCTAACTCTGTCGTTTTTCGCCAATCTCCCAAAATCTTAAATGGCGTCTCACATCTAAACGAAGACAGATATGAACAAGCCGTTTCTATCAGTGAATTTGTCTCACTCTTAGCTTTCAAACGAGCTATTGCACGACAAAATCCGTCCACTAGAAGCAAAGTTGGAAGATCGGTGCCGAGGGGGGGGACGTCAGCGAAAATTTTTCTCTCCGATTGCTTTCAAATTCACCATACCGATGCAGAATTTCACGCTGAATCCGAATCTGGCCTCCGTTTTCCCATCCGATGCCTCGTTTTGGCGCTACAGCCCAAAACGTCCAAAATTCTAACTCTGTCGTTTTTCGCCAATCTCCCAAAATCTTAAATGGCGTCTCACATCTAAACGAAGACAGATATGAACAAGCCGTTTCTATCAGTGAATTTGTCTCACTCTTAGCTTTCAAACGAGCTATTGCACGACAAAATCCGTCCACTAGAAGCAAAGTTGGAAGATCGGTGCCGAGGGGGGGGGACGTCAGCGAAAATTTTTCTCTCCGATTGCTTTCAAATTCACCATACCGATGCAGAATTTCACGCTGAATCCGAATCTGGCCTCCGTTTTCCCATCCGATGCCTCGTTTTGGCGCTACAGCCCAAAACGTCCAAAATTCTAACTCTGTCGTTTTTTCGAAAAATGTTGAAAATTTTTTCTCTCCGATTGACTTGAAACTCACCATGTTGATAGAGAATTTGACGCTGATTCCAAATCTGAAATCCGTTTTCCCATCCGATGCTTCGTTTTGAAGCTACAGGCCAAAACGTCCAAAATTCTAACTCTGTCGTTTTTCGCCAATCTCCCAAAATCTTAAATGGCGTCTCACATCTAAACGAAGACAGATATGAACAAGCCGTTTCTATCAGTGAATTTGTCTCACTCTTAGCTTTCAAACGAGCTATTGCACGACAAAATCCGTCCACTAGAAGCAAAGTTGGAAGATCGGTGCCGAGGGGGGGGACGTCAGCGAAAATTTTTCTCTCCGATTGCTTTCAAATTCACCATACCGATGCAGAATTTCACGCTGAATCCGAATCTGGCCTCCGTTTTCCCATCCGATGCCTCGTTTTGGCGCTACAGCCCAAAACGTCCAAAATTCTAACTCTGTCGTTTTTCGCCAATCTCCCAAAATCTTAAATGGCGTCTCACATCTAAACGAAGACAGATATGAACAAGCCGTTTCTATCAGTGAATTTGTCTCACTCTTAGCTTTCAAACGAGCTATTGCACGACAAAATCCGTCCACTAGAAGCAAAGTTGGAAGATCGGTGCCGAGGGGGGGGACGTCAGCGAAAATTTTTCTCTCCGATTGCTTTCAAATTCACCATACCGATGCAGAATTTCACGCTGAATCCGAATCTGAAATCCGTTTTCCCATCCGATGCCTCGTTTTGGCGCTACAGCCCAAAACGTCCAAAATTCTAACTCTGTCGTTTTTTCGAAAAATGTTGAAAATTTTTTCTCTCCGATTGACTTGAAACTCACCATGTTGATAGAGAATTTGACGCTGATTCCAAATCTGAAATCCGTTTTCCCATCCGATGCTTCGTTTTGAAGCTACAGGCCAAAACGTCCAAAATTCTAACTCTGTCGTTTTTCGCCAATCTCCCAAAATCTTAAATGGCGTCTCACATCTAAACGAAGACAGATATGAACAAGCCGTTTCTATCAGTGAATTTGTCTCACTCTTAGCTTTCAAACGAGCTATTGCACGACAAAATCCGTCCACTAGAAGCAAAGTTGGAAGATCGGTGCCGAGGGGGGGGACGTCAGCGAAAATTTTTTCTCTCCGATTGCTTTCAAATTCACCATACCGATGCAGAATTTCACGCTGAATCCGAATCTGAAATCCGTTTTCCCATCCGATGCCTCGTTTTGGCGCTACAGCCCAAAACGTCCAAAATTCTAACTCTGTCGTTTTTCGCCAATCTCCCAAAATCTTAAATGGCGTCTCACATCTAAACGAAGACAGATATGAACAAGCCGTTTCTATCAGTGAATTTGTCTCACTCTTAGCTTTCAAACGAGCTATTGCACGACAAAATCCGTCCACTAGAAGCAAAGTTGGAAGATCGGTGCCGAGGGGGGGGACGTCAGCGAAAATTTTTCTCTCCGATTGCTTTCAAATTCACCATACCGATGCAGAATTTCACGCTGAATCCGAATCTGGCCTCCGTTTTCCCATCCGATGCCTCGTTTTGGCGCTACAGCCCAAAACGTCCAAAATTCTAACTCTGTCGTTTTTTCGAAAAATGTTGAAAATTTTTTCTCTCCGATTGACTTGAAACTCACCATGTTGATAGAGAATTTGACGCTGATTCCAAATCTGAAATCCGTTTTCCCATCCGATGCTTCGTTTTGAAGCTACAGGCCAAAACGTCCAAAATTCTAACTCTGTCGTTTTTCGCCAATCTCCCAAAATCTTAAATGGCGTCTCACATCTAAACGAAGACAGATATGAACAAGCCGTTTCTATCAGTGAATTTGTCTCACTCTTAGCTTTCAAACGAGCTATTGCACGACAAAATCCGTCCACTAGAAGCAAAGTTGGAAGATCGGTGCCGAGGGGGGGGACGTCAGCGAAAATTTTTCTCTCCGATTGCTTTCAAATTCACCATACCGATGCAGAATTTCACGCTGAATCCGAATCTGGCCTCCGTTTTCCCATCCGATGCCTCGTTTTGGCGCTACAGCCCAAAACGTCCAAAATTCTAACTCTGTCGTTTTTCGCCAATCTCCCAAAATCTTAAATGGCGTCTCACATCTAAACGAAGACAGATATGAACAAGCCGTTTCTATCAGTGAATTTGTCTCACTCTTAGCTTTCAAACGAGCTATTGCACGACAAAATCCGTCCACTAGAAGCAAAGTTGGAAGATCGGTGCCGAGGGGGGGGACGTCAGCGAAAATGTTTCTCTCCGATTGCTTTCAAATTCACCATACCGATGCAGAATTTCACGCTGAATCCGAATCTGAAATCCGTTTTCCCATCCGATGCCTCGTTTTGGCGCTACAGCCCAAAACGTCCAAAATTCTAACTCTGTCGTTTTTTCGAAAAATGTTGAAAATTTTTTCTCTCCGATTGACTTGAAACTCACCATGTTGATAGAGAATTTGACGCTGATTCCAAATCTGAAATCCGTTTTCCCATCCGATGCTTCGTTTTGAAGCTACAGGCCAAAACGTCCAAAATTCTAACTCTGTCGTTTTTCGCCAATCTCCCAAAATCTTAAATGGCGTCTCACATCTAAACGAAGACAGATATGAACAAGCCGTTTCTATCAGTGAATTTGTCTCACTCTTAGCTTTCAAACGAGCTATTGCACGACAAAATCCGTCCACTAGAAGCAAAGTTGGAAGATCGGTGCCGAGGGGGGGGACGTCAGCGAAAATTTTTCTCTCCGATTGCTTTCAAATTCACCATACCGATGCAGAATTTCACGCTGAATCCGAATCTGAAATCCGTTTTCCCATCCGATGCCTCGTTTTGGCGCTACAGCCCAAAACGTCCAAAATTCTAACTCTGTCGTTTTTCGCCAATCTCCCAAAATCTTAAATGGCGTCTCACATCTAAACGAAGACAGATATGAACAAGCCGTTTCTATCAGTGAATTTGTCTCACTCTTAGCTTTCAAACGAGCTATTGCACGACAAAATCCGTCCACTAGAAGCAAAGTTGGAAGATCGGTGCCGAGGGGGGGGACGTCAGCGAAAATTTTTCTCTCCGATTGCTTTCAAATTCACCATACCGATGCAGAATTTCACGCTGAATCCGAATCTGGCCTCCGTTTTCCCATCCGATGCCTCGTTTTGGCGCTACAGCCCAAAACGTCCAAAATTCTAACTCTGTCGTTTTTTCGAAAAATGTTGAAAATTTTTTCTCTCCGATTGACTTGAAACTCACCATGTTGATAGAGAATTTGACGCTGATTCCAAATCTGAAATCCGTTTTCCCATCCGATGCTTCGTTTTGAAGCTACAGGCCAAAACGTCCAAAATTCTAACTCTGTCGTTTTTCGCCAATCTCCCAAAATCTTAAATGGCGTCTCACATCTAAACGAAGACAGATATGAACAAGCCGTTTCTATCAGTGAATTTGTCTCACTCTTAGCTTTCAAACGAGCTATTGCACGACAAAATCCGTCCACTAGAAGCAAAGTTGGAAGATCGGTGCCGAGGGGGGGGACGTCAGCGAAAATTTTTCTCTCCGATTGCTTTCAAATTCACCATACCGATGCAGAATTTCACGCTGAATCCGAATCTGGCCTCCGTTTTCCCATCCGATGCCTCGTTTTGGCGCTACAGCCCAAAACGTCCAAAATTCTAACTCTGTCGTTTTTCGCCAATCTCCCAAAATCTTAAATGGCGTCTCACATCTAAACGAAGACAGATATGAACAAGCCGTTTCTATCAGTGAATTTGTCTCACTCTTAGCTTTCAAACGAGCTATTGCACGACAAAATCCGTCCACTAGAAGCAAAGTTGGAAGATCGGTGCCGAGGGGGGGGGACGTCAGCGAAAATTTTTCTCTCCGATTGCTTTCAAATTCACCATACCGATGCAGAATTTCACGCTGAATCCGAATCTGAAATCCGTTTTCCCATCCGATGCCTCGTTTTGGCGCTACAGCCCAAAACGTCCAAAATTCTAACTCTGTCGTTTTTTCGAAAAATGTTGAAAATTTTTTCTCTCCGATTGACTTGAAACTCACCATGTTGATAGAGAATTTGACGCTGATTCCAAATCTGAAATCCGTTTTCCCATCCGATGCTTCGTTTTGAAGCTACAGGCCAAAACGTCCAAAATTCTAACTCTGTCGTTTTTCGCCAATCTCCCAAAATCTTAAATGGCGTCTCACATCTAAACGAAGACAGATATGAACAAGCCGTTTCTATCAGTGAATTTGTCTCACTCTTAGCTTTCAAACGAGCTATTGCACGACAAAATCCGTCCACTAGAAGCAAAGTTGGAAGATCGGTGCCGAGGGGGGGGACGTCAGCGAAAATTTTTCTCTCCGATTGCTTTCAAATTCACCATACCGATGCAGAATTTCACGCTGAATCCGAATCTGAAATCCGTTTTCCCATCCGATGCCTCGTTTTGGCGCTACAGCCCAAAACGTCCAAAATTCTAACTCTGTCGTTTTTCGCCAATCTCCCAAAATCTTAAATGGCGTCTCACATCTAAACGAAGACAGATATGAACAAGCCGTTTCTATCAGTGAATTTGTCTCACTCTTAGCTTTCAAACGAGCTATTGCACGACAAAATCCGTCCACTAGAAGCAAAGTTGGAAGATCGGTGCCGAGGGGGGGGACGTCAGCGAAAATTTTTCTCTCCGATTGCTTTCAAATTCACCATACCGATGCAGAATTTCACGCTGAATCCGAATCTGAAATCCGTTTTCCCATCCGATGCCTCGTTTTGGCGCTACAGCCCAAAACGTCCAAAATTCTAACTCTGTCGTTTTTTCGAAAAATGTTGAAAATTTTTTCTCTCCGATTGACTTGAAACTCACCATGTTGATAGAGAATTTGACGCTGATTCCAAATCTGAAATCCGTTTTCCCATCCGATGCTTCGTTTTGAAGCTACAGGCCAAAACGTCCAAAATTCTAACTCTGTCGTTTTTCGCCAATCTCCCAAAATCTTAAATGGCGTCTCACATCTAAACGAAGACAGATATGAACAAGCCGTTTCTATCAGTGAATTTGTCTCACTCTTAGCTTTCAAACGAGCTATTGCACGACAAAATCCGTCCACTAGAAGCAAAGTTGGAAGATCGGTGCCGAGGGGGGGGGACGTCAGCGAAAATTTTTCTCTCCGATTGCTTTCAAATTCACCATACCGATGCAGAATTTCACGCTGAATCCGAATCTGGCCTCCGTTTTCCCATCCGATGCCTCGTTTTGGCGCTACAGCCCAAAACGTCCAAAATTCTAACTCTGTCGTTTTTTCGAAAAATGTTGAAAATTTTTTCTCTCCGATTGACTTGAAACTCACCATGTTGATAGAGAATTTGACGCTGATTCCAAATCTGAAATCCGTTTTCCCATCCGATGCTTCGTTTTGAAGCTACAGGCCAAAACGTCCAAAATTCTAACTCTGTCGTTTTTCGCCAATCTCCCAAAATCTTAAATGGCGTCTCACATCTAAACGAAGACAGATATGAACAAGCCGTTTCTATCAGTGAATTTGTCTCACTCTTAGCTTTCAAACGAGCTATTGCACGACAAAATCCGTCCACTAGAAGCAAAGTTGGAAGATCGGTGCCGAGGGGGGGGACGTCAGCGAAAATGTTTCTCTCCGATTGCTTTCAAATTCACCATACCGATGCAGAATTTCACGCTGAATCCGAATCTGAAATCCGTTTTCCCATCCGATGCCTCGTTTTGGCGCTACAGCCCAAAACGTCCAAAATTCTAACTCTGTCGTTTTTTCGCCAATCTCCCAAAATCTTAAATGGCGTCTCACATCTAAACGAAGACAGATATGAACAAGCCGTTTCTATCAGTGAATTTGTCTCACTCTTAGCTTTCAAACGAGCTATTGCACGACAAAATCCGTCCACTAGAAGCAAAGTTGGAAGATCGGTGCCGAGGGGGGGGGACGTCAGCGAAAATTTTTTCTCTCCGATTGCTTTCAAATTCACCATACCGATGCAGAATTTCACGCTGAATCCGAATCTGAAATCCGTTTTCCCATCCGATGCCTCGTTTTGGCGCTACAGCCCAAAACGTCCAAAATTCTAACTCTGTCGTTTTTTCGAAAAATGTTGAAAATTTTTTCTCTCCGATTGCTTTCAAATTCACCATACCGATGCAGAATTTCACGCTGAATCCGAATCTGAAATCCGTTTTCCCATCCGATGCTTCGTTTTGAAGCTACAGGCCAAAACGTCCAAAATTCTAACTCTGTCGTTTTTCGCCAATCTCCCAAAATCTTAAATGGCGTCTCACATCTAAACGAAGACAGATATGAACAAGCCGTTTCTATCAGTGAATTTGTCTCACTCTTAGCTTTCAAACGAGCTATTGCACGACAAAATCCGTCCACTAGAAGCAAAGTTGGAAGATCGGTGCCGAGGGGGGGGGACGTCAGCGAAAATTTTTCTCTCCGATTGCTTTCAAATTCACCATACCGATGCAGAATTTCACGCTGAATCCGAATCTGAAATCCGTTTTCCCATCCGATGCCTCGTTTTGGCGCTACAGCCCAAAACGTCCAAAATTCTAACTCTGTCGTTTTTTCGAAAAATGTTGAAAATTTTTTCTCTCCGATTGACTTGAAACTCACCATGTTGATAGAGAATTTGACGCTGATTCCAAATCTGAAATCCGTTTTCCCATCCGATGCTTCGTTTTGAAGCTACAGGCCAAAACGTCCAAAATTCTAACTCTGTCGTTTTTCGCCAATCTCCCAAAATCTTAAATGGCGTCTCACATCTAAACGAAGACAGATATGAACAAGCCGTTTCTATCAGTGAATTTGTCTCACTCTTAGCTTTCAAACGAGCTATTGCACGACAAAATCCGTCCACTAGAAGCAAAGTTGGAAGATCGGTGCCGAGGGGGGGGACGTCAGCGAAAATGTTTCTCTCCGATTGCTTTCAAATTCACCATACCGATGCAGAATTTCACGCTGAATCCGAATCTGAAATCCGTTTTCCCATCCGATGCCTCGTTTTGGCGCTACAGCCCAAAACGTCCAAAATTCTAACTCTGTCGTTTTTTCGAAAAAATGTTGAAAATTTTTTCTCTCCGATTGACTTGAAACTCACCATGTTGATAGAGAATTTGACGCTGATTCCAAATCTGAAATCCGTTTTCCCATCCGATGCTTCGTTTTGAAGCTACAGGCCAAAACGTCCAAAATTCTAACTCTGTCGTTTTTCGCCAATCTCCCAAAATCTTAAATGGCGTCTCACATCTAAACGAAGACAGATATGAACAAGCCGTTTCTATCAGTGAATTTGTCTCACTCTTAGCTTTCAAACGAGCTATTGCACGACAAAATCCGTCCACTAGAAGCAAAGTTGGAAGATCGGTGCCGAGGGGGGGGACGTCAGCGAAAATGTTTCTCTCCGATTGCTTTCAAATTCACCATACCGATGCAGAATTTCACGCTGAATCCGAATCTGAAATCCGTTTTCCCATCCGATGCCTCGTTTTGGCGCTACAGCCCAAAACGTCCAAAATTCTAACTCTGTCGTTTTTTCGAAAAATGTTGAAAATTTTTTCTCTCCGATTGACTTGAAACTCACCATGTTGATAGAGAATTTGACGCTGATTCCAAATCTGAAATCCGTTTTCCCATCCGATGCTTCGTTTTGAAGCTACAGGCCAAAACGTCCAAAATTCTAACTCTGTCGTTTTTCGCCAATCTCCCAAAATCTTAAATGGCGTCTCACATCTAAACGAAGACAGATATGAACAAGCCGTTTCTATCAGTGAATTTGTCTCACTCTTAGCTTTCAAACGAGCTATTGCACGACAAAATCCGTCCACTAGAAGCAAAGTTGGAAGATCGGTGCCGAGGGGGGGGGACGTCAGCGAAAATTTTTCTCTCCGATTGCTTTCAAATTCACCATACCGATGCAGAATTTCACGCTGAATCCGAATCTGAAATCCGTTTTCCCATCCGATGCTTCGTTTTGAAGCTACAGCCCAAAACGTCCAAAATTCTAACTCTGTCGTTTTTCGCCAATCTCCCAAAATCTTAAATGGCGTCTCACATCTAAACGAAGACAGATATGAACAAGCCGTTTCTATCAGTGAATTTGTCTCACTCTTAGCTTTCAAACGAGCTATTGCACGACAAAATCCGTCCACTAGAAGCAAAGTTGGAAGATCGGTGCCGAGGGGGGGGGACGTCAGCGAAAATTTTTCTCTCCGATTGCTTTCAAATTCACCATACCGATGCAGAATTTCACGCTGAATCCGAATCTGAAATCCGTTTTCCCATCCGATGCCTCGTTTTGGCGCTACAGCCCAAAACGTCCAAAATTCTAACTCTGTCGTTTTTTCGAAAAATGTTGAAAATTTTTTCTCTCCGATTGACTTGAAACTCACCATGTTGATAGAGAATTTGACGCTGATTCCAAATCTGAAATCCGTTTTCCCATCCGATGCTTCGTTTTGAAGCTACAGGCCAAAACGTCCAAAATTCTAACTCTGTCGTTTTTCGCCAATCTCCCAAAATCTTAAATGGCGTCTCACATCTAAACGAAGACAGATATGAACAAGCCGTTTCTATCAGTGAATTTGTCTCACTCTTAGCTTTCAAACGAGCTATTGCACGACAAAATCCGTCCACTAGAAGCAAAGTTGGAAGATCGGTGCCGAGGGGGGGGACGTCAGCGAAAATGTTTCTCTCCGATTGCTTTCAAATTCACCATACCGATGCAGAATTTCACGCTGAATCCGAATCTGAAATCCGTTTTCCCATCCGATGCCTCGTTTTGGCGCTACAGCCCAAAACGTCCAAAATTCTAACTCTGTCGTTTTTTCGAAAAATGTTGAAAATTTTTTCTCTCCGATTGACTTGAAACTCACCATGTTGATAGAGAATTTGACGCTGATTCCAAATCTGAAATCCGTTTTCCCATCCGATGCTTCGTTTTGAAGCTACAGGCCAAAACGTCCAAAATTCTAACTCTGTCGTTTTTCGCCAATCTCCCAAAATCTTAAATGGCGTCTCACATCTAAACGAAGACAGATATGAACAAGCCGTTTCTATCAGTGAATTTGTCTCACTCTTAGCTTTCAAACGAGCTATTGCACGACAAAATCCGTCCACTAGAAGCAAAGTTGGAAGATCGGTGCCGAGGGGGGGGACGTCAGCGAAAATTTTTCTCTCCGATTGCTTTCAAATTCACCATACCGATGCAGAATTTCACGCTGAATCCGAATCTGAAATCCGTTTTCCCATCCGATGCCTCGTTTTGGCGCTACAGCCCAAAACGTCCAAAATTCTAACTCTGTCGTTTTTTCGAAAAATGTTGAAAATTTTTTCTCTCCGATTGACTTGAAACTCACCATGTTGATAGAGAATTTGACGCTGATTCCAAATCTGAAATCCGTTTTCCCATCCGATGCTTCGTTTTGAAGCTACAGGCCAAAACGTCCAAAATTCTAACTCTGTCGTTTTTCGCCAATCTCCCAAAATCTTAAATGGCGTCTCACATCTAAACGAAGACAGATATGAACAAGCCGTTTCTATCAGTGAATTTGTCTCACTCTTAGCTTTCAAACGAGCTATTGCACGACAAAATCCGTCCACTAGAAGCAAAGTTGGAAGATCGGTGCCGAGGGGGGGGACGTCAGCGAAAATGTTTCTCTCCGATTGCTTTCAAATTCACCATACCGATGCAGAATTTCACGCTGAATCCGAATCTGAAATCCGTTTTCCCATCCGATGCCTCGTTTTGGCGCTACAGCCCAAAACGTCCAAAATTCTAACTCTGTCGTTTTTTCGAAAAATGTTGAAAATTTTTTCTCTCCGATTGACTTGAAACTCACCATGTTGATAGAGAATTTGACGCTGATTCCAAATCTGAAATCCGTTTTCCCATCCGATGCTTCGTTTTGAAGCTACAGGCCAAAACGTCCAAAATTCTAACTCTGTCGTTTTTCGCCAATCTCCCAAAATCTTAAATGGCGTCTCACATCTAAACGAAGACAGATATGAACAAGCCGTTTCTATCAGTGAATTTGTCTCACTCTTAGCTTTCAAACGAGCTATTGCACGACAAAATCCGTCCACTAGAAGCAAAGTTGGAAGATCGGTGCCGAGGGGGGGGACGTCAGCGAAAATGTTTCTCTCCGATTGCTTTCAAATTCACCATACCGATGCAGAATTTCACGCTGAATCCGAATCTGAAATCCGTTTTCCCATCCGATGCCTCGTTTTGGCGCTACAGCCCAAAACGTCCAAAATTCTAACTCTGTCGTTTTTTCGAAAAATGTTGAAAATTTTTTCTCTCCGATTGACTTGAAACTCACCATGTTGATAGAGAATTTGACGCTGATTCCAAATCTGAAATCCGTTTTCCCATCCGATGCTTCGTTTTGAAGCTACAGGCCAAAACGTCCAAAATTCTAACTCTGTCGTTTTTCGCCAATCTCCCAAAATCTTAAATGGCGTCTCACATCTAAACGAAGACAGATATGAACAAGCCGTTTCTATCAGTGAATTTGTCTCACTCTTAGCTTTCAAACGAGCTATTGCACGACAAAATCCGTCCACTAGAAGCAAAGTTGGAAGATCGGTGCCGAGGGGGGGGACGTCAGCGAAAATTTTTCTCTCCGATTGCTTTCAAATTCACCATACCGATGCAGAATTTCACGCTGAATCCGAATCTGAAATCCGTTTTCCCATCCGATGCCTCGTTTTGGCGCTACAGCCCAAAACGTCCAAAATTCTAACTCTGTCGTTTTTTCGAAAAATGTTGAAAATTTTTTCTCTCCGATTGACTTGAAACTCACCATGTTGATAGAGAATTTGACGCTGATTCCAAATCTGAAATCCGTTTTCCCATCCGATGCTTCGTTTTGAAGCTACAGGCCAAAACGTCCAAAATTCTAACTCTGTCGTTTTTCGCCAATCTCCCAAAATCTTAAATGGCGTCTCACATCTAAACGAAGACAGATATGAACAAGCCGTTTCTATCAGTGAATTTGTCTCACTCTTAGCTTTCAAACGAGCTATTGCACGACAAAATCCGTCCACTAGAAGCAAAGTTGGAAGATCGGTGCCGAGGGGGGGGGACGTCAGCGAAAATGTTTCTCTCCGATTGCTTTCAAATTCACCATACCGATGCAGAATTTCACGCTGAATCCGAATCTGAAATCCGTTTTCCCATCCGATGCCTCGTTTTGGCGCTACAGCCCAAAACGTCCAAAATTCTAACTCTGTCGTTTTTTCGAAAAATGTTGAAAATTTTTTCTCTCCGATTGACTTGAAACTCACCATGTTGATAGAGAATTTGACGCTGATTCCAAATCTGAAATCCGTTTTCCCATCCGATGCTTCGTTTTGAAGCTACAGGCCAAAACGTCCAAAATTCTAACTCTGTCGTTTTTCGCCAATCTCCCAAAATCTTAAATGGCGTCTCACATCTAAACGAAGACAGATATGAACAAGCCGTTTCTATCAGTGAATTTGTCTCACTCTTAGCTTTCAAACGAGCTATTGCACGACAAAATCCGTCCACTAGAAGCAAAGTTGGAAGATCGGTGCCGAGGGGGGGGACGTCAGCGAAAATTTTTCTCTCCGATTGCTTTCAAATTCACCATACCGATGCAGAATTTCACGCTGAATCCGAATCTGAAATCCGTTTTCCCATCCGATGCCTCGTTTTGGCGCTACAGCCCAAAACGTCCAAAATTCTAACTCTGTCGTTTTTCGCCAATCTCCCAAAATCTTAAATGGCGTCTCACATCTAAACGAAGACAGATATGAACAAGCCGTTTCTATCAGTGAATTTGTCTCACTCTTAGCTTTCAAACGAGCTATTGCACGACAAAATCCGTCCACTAGAAGCAAAGTTGGAAGATCGGTGCCGAGGGGGGGGACGTCAGCGAAAATGTTTCTCTCCGATTGCTTTCAAATTCACCATACCGATGCAGAATTTCACGCTGAATCCGAATCTGAAATCCGTTTTCCCATCCGATGCCTCGTTTTGGCGCTACAGCCCAAAACGTCCAAAATTCTAACTCTGTCGTTTTTTCGAAAAATGTTGAAAATTTTTTCTCTCCGATTGACTTGAAACTCACCATGTTGATAGAGAATTTGACGCTGATTCCAAATCTGAAATCCGTTTTCCCATCCGATGCTTCGTTTTGAAGCTACAGGCCAAAACGTCCAAAATTCTAACTCTGTCGTTTTTCGCCAATCTCCCAAAATCTTAAATGGCGTCTCACATCTAAACGAAGACAGATATGAACAAGCCGTTTCTATCAGTGAATTTGTCTCACTCTTAGCTTTCAAACGAGCTATTGCACGACAAAATCCGTCCACTAGAAGCAAAGTTGGAAGATCGGTGCCGAGGGGGGGGACGTCAGCGAAAATGTTTCTCTCCGATTGCTTTCAAATTCACCATACCGATGCAGAATTTCACGCTGAATCCGAATCTGAAATCCGTTTTCCCATCCGATGCCTCGTTTTGGCGCTACAGCCCAAAACGTCCAAAATTCTAACTCTGTCGTTTTTTCGAAAAATGTTGAAAATTTTTTCTCTCCGATTGACTTGAAACTCACCATGTTGATAGAGAATTTGACGCTGATTCCAAATCTGAAATCCGTTTTCCCATCCGATGCTTCGTTTTGAAGCTACAGGCCAAAACGTCCAAAATTCTAACTCTGTCGTTTTTCGCCAATCTCCCAAAATCTTAAATGGCGTCTCACATCTAAACGAAGACAGATATGAACAAGCCGTTTCTATCAGTGAATTTGTCTCACTCTTAGCTTTCAAACGAGCTATTGCACGACAAAATCCGTCCACTAGAAGCAAAGTTGGAAGATCGGTGCCGAGGGGGGGGACGTCAGCGAAAATGTTTCTCTCCGATTGCTTTCAAATTCACCATACCGATGCAGAATTTCACGCTGAATCCGAATCTGAAATCCGTTTTCCCATCCGATGCCTCGTTTTGGCGCTACAGCCCAAAACGTCCAAAATTCTAACTCTGTCGTTTTTTCGAAAAATGTTGAAAATTTTTTCTCTCCGATTGACTTGAAACTCACCATGTTGATAGAGAATTTGACGCTGATTCCAAATCTGAAATCCGTTTTCCCATCCGATGCTTCGTTTTGAAGCTACAGGCCAAAACGTCCAAAATTCTAACTCTGTCGTTTTTCGCCAATCTCCCAAAATCTTAAATGGCGTCTCACATCTAAACGAAGACAGATATGAACAAGCCGTTTCTATCAGTGAATTTGTCTCACTCTTAGCTTTCAAACGAGCTATTGCACGACAAAATCCGTCCACTAGAAGCAAAGTTGGAAGATCGGTGCCGAGGGGGGGGACGTCAGCGAAAATGTTTCTCTCCGATTGCTTTCAAATTCACCATACCGATGCAGAATTTCACGCTGAATCCGAATCTGAAATCCGTTTTCCCATCCGATGCCTCGTTTTGGCGCTACAGCCCAAAACGTCCAAAATTCTAACTCTGTCGTTTTTTCGAAAAATGTTGAAAATTTTTTCTCTCCGATTGACTTGAAACTCACCATGTTGATAGAGAATTTGACGCTGATTCCAAATCTGAAATCCGTTTTCCCATCCGATGCTTCGTTTTGAAGCTACAGGCCAAAACGTCCAAAATTCTAACTCTGTCGTTTTTCGCCAATCTCCCAAAATCTTAAATGGCGTCTCACATCTAAACGAAGACAGATATGAACAAGCCGTTTCTATCAGTGAATTTGTCTCACTCTTAGCTTTCAAACGAGCTATTGCACGACAAAATCCGTCCACTAGAAGCAAAGTTGGAAGATCGGTGCCGAGGGGGGGGGACGTCAGCGAAAATGTTTCTCTCCGATTGCTTTCAAATTCACCATACCGATGCAGAATTTCACGCTGAATCCGAATCTGAAATCCGTTTTCCCATCCGATGCCTCGTTTTGGCGCTACAGCCCAAAACGTCCAAAATTCTAACTCTGTCGTTTTTTCGAAAAATGTTGAAAATTTTTTCTCTCCGATTGACTTGAAACTCACCATGTTGATAGAGAATTTGACGCTGATTCCAAATCTGAAATCCGTTTTCCCATCCGATGCTTCGTTTTGAAGCTACAGGCCAAAACGTCCAAAATTCTAACTCTGTCGTTTTTCGCCAATCTCCCAAAATCTTAAATGGCGTCTCACATCTAAACGAAGACAGATATGAACAAGCCGTTTCTATCAGTGAATTTGTCTCACTCTTAGCTTTCAAACGAGCTATTGCACGACAAAATCCGTCCACTAGAAGCAAAGTTGGAAGATCGGTGCCGAGGGGGGGACGTCAGCGAAAATGTTTCTCTCCGATTGCTTTCAAATTCACCATACCGATGCAGAATTTCACGCTGAATCCGAATCTGAAATCCGTTTTCCCATCCGATGCCTCGTTTTTTCTCTCCGATTGCTTTCAAATTCACCATACCGATGCAGAATTTCACGCTGAATCCGAATCTGAAATCCGTTTTCCCATCCGATGCCTCGTTTTGGCGCTACAGCCCAAAACGTCCAAAATTCTAACTCTGTCGTTTTTTCGAAAAATGTTGAAAATTTTTTCTCTCCGATTGACTTGAAACTCACCATGTTGATAGAGAATTTGACGCTGATTCCAAATCTGAAATCCGTTTTCCCATCCGATGCTTCGTTTTGAAGCTACAGGCCAAAACGTCCAAAATTCTAACTCTGTCGTTTTTCGCCAATCTCCCAAAATCTTAAATGGCGTCTCACATCTAAACGAAGACAGATATGAACAAGCCGTTTCTATCAGTGAATTTGTCTCACTCTTAGCTTTCAAACGAGCTATTGCACGACAAAATCCGTCCACTAGAAGCAAAGTTGGAAGATCGGTGCCGAGGGGGGGGGACGTCAGCGAAAATGTTTCTCTCCGATTGCTTTCAAATTCACCATACCGATGCAGAATTTCACGCTGAATCCGAATCTGAAATCCGTTTTCCCATCCGATGCCTCGTTTTGGCGCTACAGCCCAAAACGTCCAAAATTCTAACTCTGTCGTTTTTTCGAAAAATGTTGAAAATTTTTTCTCTCCGATTGACTTGAAACTCACCATGTTGATAGAGAATTTGACGCTGATTCCAAATCTGAAATCCGTTTTCCCATCCGATGCTTCGTTTTGAAGCTACAGGCCAAAACGTCCAAAATTCTAACTCTGTCGTTTTTCGCCAATCTCCCAAAATCTTAAATGGCGTCTCACATCTAAACGAAGACAGATATGAACAAGCCGTTTCTATCAGTGAATTTGTCTCACTCTTAGCTTTCAAACGAGCTATTGCACGACAAAATCCGTCCACTAGAAGCAAAGTTGGAAGATCGGTGCCGAGGGGGGGGACGTCAGCGAAAATTTTTCTCTCCGATTGCTTTCAAATTCACCATACCGATGCAGAATTTCACGCTGAATCCGAATCTGAAATCCGTTTTCCCATCCGATGCCTCGTTTTGGCGCTACAGCCCAAAACGTCCAAAATTCTAACTCTGTCGTTTTTCGCCAATCTCCCAAAATCTTAAATGGCGTCTCACATCTAAACGAAGACAGATATGAACAAGCCGTTTCTATCAGTGAATTTGTCTCACTCTTAGCTTTCAAACGAGCTATTGCACGACAAAATCCGTCCACTAGAAGCAAAGTTGGAAGATCGGTGCCGAGGGGGGGGGACGTCAGCGAAAATGTTTCTCTCCGATTGCTTTCAAATTCACCATACCGATGCAGAATTTCACGCTGAATCCGAATCTGAAATCCGTTTTCCCATCCGATGCCTCGTTTTGGCGCTACAGCCCAAAACGTCCAAAATTCTAACTCTGTCGTTTTTTCGAAAAATGTTGAAAATTTTTTCTCTCCGATTGACTTGAAACTCACCATGTTGATAGAGAATTTGACGCTGATTCCAAATCTGAAATCCGTTTTCCCATCCGATGCTTCGTTTTGAAGCTACAGGCCAAAACGTCCAAAATTCTAACTCTGTCGTTTTTCGCCAATCTCCCAAAATCTTAAATGGCGTCTCACATCTAAACGAAGACAGATATGAACAAGCCGTTTCTATCAGTGAATTTGTCTCACTCTTAGCTTTCAAACGAGCTATTGCACGACAAAATCCGTCCACTAGAAGCAAAGTTGGAAGATCGGTGCCGAGGGGGGGGGACGTCAGCGAAAATGTTTCTCTCCGATTGCTTTCAAATTCACCATACCGATGCAGAATTTCACGCTGAATCCGAATCTGAAATCCGTTTTCCCATCCGATGCTTCGTTTTGGCGCTACAGCCCAAAACGTCCAAAATTCTAACTCTGTCGTTTTTCGCCAATCTCCCAAAATCTTAAATGGCGTCTCACATCTAAACGAAGACAGATATGAACAAGCCGTTTCTATCAGTGAATTTGTCTCACTCTTAGCTTTCAAACGAGCTATTGCACGACAAAATCCGTCCACTAGAAGCAAAGTTGGAAGATCGGTGCCGAGGGGGGGACGTCAGCGAAAATTTTTCTCTCCGATTGCTTTCAAATTCACCATACCGATGCAGAATTTCACGCTGAATCCGAATCTGAAATCCGTTTTCCCATCCGATGCCTCGTTTTGGCGCTACAGCCCAAAACGTCCAAAATTCTAACTCTGTCGTTTTTTCGAAAAATGTTGAAAATTTTTTCTCTCCGATTGACTTGAAACTCACCATGTTGATAGAGAATTTGACGCTGATTCCAAATCTGAAATCCGTTTTCCCATCCGATGCTTCGTTTTGAAGCTACAGGCCAAAACGTCCAAAATTCTAACTCTGTCGTTTTTCGCCAATCTCCCAAAATCTTAAATGGCGTCTCACATCTAAACGAAGACAGATATGAACAAGCCGTTTCTATCAGTGAATTTGTCTCACTCTTAGCTTTCAAACGAGCTATTGCACGACAAAATCCGTCCACTAGAAGCAAAGTTGGAAGATCGGTGCCGAGGGGGGGGGACGTCAGCGAAAATGTTTCTCTCCGATTGCTTTCAAATTCACCATACCGATGCAGAATTTCACGCTGAATCCGAATCTGAAATCCGTTTTCCCATCCGATGCCTCGTTTTGGCGCTACAGCCCAAAACGTCCAAAATTCTAACTCTGTCGTTTTTTCGAAAAATGTTGAAAATTTTTTCTCTCCGATTGACTTGAAACTCACCATGTTGATAGAGAATTTGACGCTGATTCCAAATCTGAAATCCGTTTTCCCATCCGATGCTTCGTTTTGAAGCTACAGGCCAAAACGTCCAAAATTCTAACTCTGTCGTTTTTCGCCAATCTCCCAAAATCTTAAATGGCGTCTCACATCTAAACGAAGACAGATATGAACAAGCCGTTTCTATCAGTGAATTTGTCTCACTCTTAGCTTTCAAACGAGCTATTGCACGACAAAATCCGTCCACTAGAAGCAAAGTTGGAAGATCGGTGCCGAGGGGGGGGACGTCAGCGAAAATGTTTCTCTCCGATTGCTTTCAAATTCACCATACCGATGCAGAATTTCACGCTGAATCCGAATCTGAAATCCGTTTTCCCATCCGATGCCTCGTTTTGGCGCTACAGCCCAAAACGTCCAAAATTCTAACTCTGTCGTTTTTTCGAAAAATGTTGAAAATTTTTTCTCTCCGATTGACTTGAAACTCACCATGTTGATAGAGAATTTGACGCTGATTCCAAATCTGAAATCCGTTTTCCCATCCGATGCTTCGTTTTGAAGCTACAGGCCAAAACGTCCAAAATTCTAACTCTGTCGTTTTTCGCCAATCTCCCAAAATCTTAAATGGCGTCTCACATCTAAACGAAGACAGATATGAACAAGCCGTTTCTATCAGTGAATTTGTCTCACTCTTAGCTTTCAAACGAGCTATTGCACGACAAAATCCGTCCACTAGAAGCAAAGTTGGAAGATCGGTGCCGAGGGGGGGGACGTCAGCGAAAATGTTTCTCTCCGATTGCTTTCAAATTCACCATACCGATGCAGAATTTCACGCTGAATCCGAATCTGAAATCCGTTTTCCCATCCGATGCCTCGTTTTGGCGCTACAGCCCAAAACGTCCAAAATTCTAACTCTGTCGTTTTTTCGAAAAATGTTGAAAATTTTTTCTCTCCGATTGACTTGAAACTCACCATGTTGATAGAGAATTTGACGCTGATTCCAAATCTGAAATCCGTTTTCCCATCCGATGCTTCGTTTTGAAGCTACAGGCCAAAACGTCCAAAATTCTAACTCTGTCGTTTTTCGCCAATCTCCCAAAATCTTAAATGGCGTCTCACATCTAAACGAAGACAGATATGAACAAGCCGTTTCTATCAGTGAATTTGTCTCACTCTTAGCTTTCAAACGAGCTATTGCACGACAAAATCCGTCCACTAGAAGCAAAGTTGGAAGATCGGTGCCGAGGGGGGGGACGTCAGCGAAAATGTTTCTCTCCGATTGCTTTCAAATTCACCATACCGATGCAGAATTTCACGCTGAATCCGAATCTGAAATCCGTTTTCCCATCCGATGCCTCGTTTTGGCGCTACAGCCCAAAACGTCCAAAATTCTAACTCTGTCGTTTTTTCGAAAAATGTTGAAAATTTTTTCTCTCCGATTGACTTGAAACTCACCATGTTGATAGAGAATTTGACGCTGATTCCAAATCTGAAATCCGTTTTCCCATCCGATGCTTCGTTTTGAAGCTACAGGCCAAAACGTCCAAAATTCTAACTCTGTCGTTTTTCGCCAATCTCCCAAAATCTTAAATGGCGTCTCACATCTAAACGAAGACAGATATGAACAAGCCGTTTCTATCAGTGAATTTGTCTCACTCTTAGCTTTCAAACGAGCTATTGCACGACAAAATCCGTCCACTAGAAGCAAAGTTGGAAGATCGGTGCCGAGGGGGGGGACGTCAGCGAAAATGTTTCTCTCCGATTGCTTTCAAATTCACCATACCGATGCAGAATTTCACGCTGAATCCGAATCTGAAATCCGTTTTCCCATCCGATGCCTCGTTTTGGCGCTACAGCCCAAAACGTCCAAAATTCTAACTCTGTCGTTTTTTCGAAAAATGTTGAAAATTTTTTCTCTCCGATTGACTTGAAACTCACCATGTTGATAGAGAATTTGACGCTGATTCCAAATCTGAAATCCGTTTTCCCATCCGATGCTTCGTTTTGAAGCTACAGGCCAAAACGTCCAAAATTCTAACTCTGTCGTTTTTCGCCAATCTCCCAAAATCTTAAATGGCGTCTCACATCTAAACGAAGACAGATATGAACAAGCCGTTTCTATCAGTGAATTTGTCTCACTCTTAGCTTTCAAACGAGCTATTGCACGACAAAATCCGTCCACTAGAAGCAAAGTTGGAAGATCGGTGCCGAGGGGGGGGGACGTCAGCGAAAATGTTTCTCTCCGATTGCTTTCAAATTCACCATACCGATGCAGAATTTCACGCTGAATCCGAATCTGAAATCCGTTTTCCCATCCGATGCCTCGTTTTGGCGCTACAGCCCAAAACGTCCAAAATTCTAACTCTGTCGTTTTTTCGAAAAATGTTGAAAATTTTTTCTCTCCGATTGACTTGAAACTCACCATGTTGATAGAGAATTTGACGCTGATTCCAAATCTGAAATCCGTTTTCCCATCCGATGCTTCGTTTTGAAGCTACAGCCCAAAAACGTCCAAAATTCTAACTCTGTCGTTTTTCGCCAATCTCCCAAAATCTTAAATGGCGTCTCACATCTAAACGAAGACAGATATGAACAAGCCGTTTCTATCAGTGAATTTGTCTCACTCTTAGCTTTCAAACGAGCTATTGCACGACAAAATCCGTCCACTAGAAGCAAAGTTGGAAGATCGGTGCCGAGGGGGGGGGACGTCAGCGAAAATGTTTCTCTCCGATTGCTTTCAAATTCACCATACCGATGCAGAATTTCACGCTGAATCCGAATCTGAAATCCGTTTTCCCATCCGATGCCTCGTTTTGGCGCTACAGCCCAAAACGTCCAAAATTCTAACTCTGTCGTTTTTTCGAAAAATGTTGAAAATTTTTTCTCTCCGATTGACTTGAAACTCACCATGTTGATAGAGAATTTGACGCTGATTCCAAATCTGAAATCCGTTTTCCCATCCGATGCTTCGTTTTGAAGCTACAGGCCAAAACGTCCAAAATTCTAACTCTGTCGTTTTTCGCCAATCTCCCAAAATCTTAAATGGCGTCTCACATCTAAACGAAGACAGATATGAACAAGCCGTTTCTATCAGTGAATTTGTCTCACTCTTAGCTTTCAAACGAGCTATTGCACGACAAAATCCGTCCACTAGAAGCAAAGTTGGAAGATCGGTGCCGAGGGGGGGGACGTCAGCGAAAATGTTTCTCTCCGATTGCTTTCAAATTCACCATACCGATGCAGAATTTCACGCTGAATCCGAATCTGAAATCCGTTTTCCCATCCGATGCCTCGTTTTGGCGCTACAGCCCAAAACGTCCAAAATTCTAACTCTGTCGTTTTTTCGAAAAATGTTGAAAATTTTTTCTCTCCGATTGACTTGAAACTCACCATGTTGATAGAGAATTTGACGCTGATTCCAAATCTGAAATCCGTTTTCCCATCCGATGCTTCGTTTTGAAGCTACAGGCCAAAACGTCCAAAATTCTAACTCTGTCGTTTTTCGCCAATCTCCCAAAATCTTAAATGGCGTCTCACATCTAAACGAAGACAGATATGAACAAGCCGTTTCTATCAGTGAATTTGTCTCACTCTTAGCTTTCAAACGAGCTATTGCACGACAAAATCCGTCCACTAGAAGCAAAGTTGGAAGATCGGTGCCGAGGGGGGGGGACGTCAGCGAAAATGTTTCTCTCCGATTGCTTTCAAATTCACCATACCGATGCAGAATTTCACGCTGAATCCGAATCTGAAATCCGTTTTCCCATCCGATGCCTCGTTTTGGCGCTACAGCCCAAAACGTCCAAAATTCTAACTCTGTCGTTTTTTCGAAAAATGTTGAAAATTTTTTCTCTCCGATTGACTTGAAACTCACCATGTTGATAGAGAATTTGACGCTGATTCCAAATCTGAAATCCGTTTTCCCATCCGATGCTTCGTTTTGAAGCTACAGGCCAAAACGTCCAAAATTCTAACTCTGTCGTTTTTCGCCAATCTCCCAAAATCTTAAATGGCGTCTCACATCTAAACGAAGACAGATATGAACAAGCCGTTTCTATCAGTGAATTTGTCTCACTCTTAGCTTTCAAACGAGCTATTGCACGACAAAATCCGTCCACTAGAAGCAAAGTTGGAAGATCGGTGCCGAGGGGGGGGACGTCAGCGAAAATGTTTCTCTCCGATTGCTTTCAAATTCACCATACCGATGCAGAATTTCACGCTGAATCCGAATCTGAAATCCGTTTTCCCATCCGATGCCTCGTTTTGGCGCTACAGCCCAAAACGTCCAAAATTCTAACTCTGTCGTTTTTTCGAAAAATGTTGAAAATTTTTTCTCTCCGATTGACTTGAAACTCACCATGTTGATAGAGAATTTGACGCTGATTCCAAATCTGAAATCCGTTTTCCCATCCGATGCTTCGTTTTGAAGCTACAGGCCAAAACGTCCAAAATTCTAACTCTGTCGTTTTTCGCCAATCTCCCAAAATCTTAAATGGCGTCTCACATCTAAACGAAGACAGATATGAACAAGCCGTTTCTATCAGTGAATTTGTCTCACTCTTAGCTTTCAAACGAGCTATTGCACGACAAAATCCGTCCACTAGAAGCAAAGTTGGAAGATCGGTGCCGAGGGGGGGGGACGTCAGCGAAAATGTTTCTCTCCGATTGCTTTCAAATTCACCATACCGATGCAGAATTTCACGCTGAATCCGAATCTGAAATCCGTTTTCCCATCCGATGCCTCGTTTTGGCGCTACAGCCCAAAACGTCCAAAATTCTAACTCTGTCGTTTTTCGCCAATCTCCCAAAATCTTAAATGGCGTCTCACATCTAAACGAAGACAGATATGAACAAGCCGTTTCTATCAGTGAATTTGTCTCACTCTTAGCTTTCAAACGAGCTATTGCACGACAAAATCCGTCCACTAGAAGCAAAGTTGGAAGATCGGTGCCGAGGGGGGGGGACGTCAGCGAAAATGTTTCTCTCCGATTGCTTTCAAATTCACCATACCGATGCAGAATTTCACGCTGAATCCGAATCTGAAATCCGTTTTCCCATCCGATGCCTCGTTTTGGCGCTACAGCCCAAAACGTCCAAAATTCTAACTCTGTCGTTTTTTCGAAAAATGTTGAAAATTTTTTCTCTCCGATTGACTTGAAACTCACCATGTTGATAGAGAATTTGACGCTGATTCCAAATCTGAAATCCGTTTTCCCATCCGATGCTTCGTTTTGAAGCTACAGGCCAAAACGTCCAAAATTCTAACTCTGTCGTTTTTCGCCAATCTCCCAAAATCTTAAATGGCGTCTCACATCTAAACGAAGACAGATATGAACAAGCCGTTTCTATCAGTGAATTTGTCTCACTCTTAGCTTTCAAACGAGCTATTGCACGACAAAATCCGTCCACTAGAAGCAAAGTTGGAAGATCGGAACCGAGGGGGGGGACGTCAGCGAAAATGTTTCTCTCCGATTGCTTTCAAATTCACCATACCGATGCAGAATTTCACGCTGAATCCGAATCTGAAATCCGTTTTTCCATCCGATGCCTCGTTTTGGCGCTACAGCCCAAAACGTCCAAAATTCTAACTCTGTCGTTTTTCGCCAATCTCCCAAAATCTTAAATGGCGTCTCACATCTAAACGAAGACAGATATGAACAAGCCGTTTCTATCAGTGAATTTGTCTCACTCTTAGCTTTCAAACGAGCTATTGCACGACAAAATCCGTCCACTAGAAGCAAAGTTGGAAGATCGGTGCCGAGGGGGGGGGACGTCAGCGAAAATGTTTCTCTCCGATTGCTTTCAAATTCACCATACCGATGCAGAATTTCACGCTGAATCCGAATCTGAAATCCGTTTTCCCATCCGATGCCTCGTTTTGGCGCTACAGCCCAAAACGTCCAAAATTCTAACTCTGTCGTTTTTTCGAAAAATGTTGAAAATTTTTTCTCTCCGATTGACTTGAAACTCACCATGTTGATAGAGAATTTGACGCTGATTCCAAATCTGAAATCCGTTTTCCCATCCGATGCTTCGTTTTGAAGCTACAGGCCAAAACGTCCAAAATTCTAACTCTGTCGTTTTTCGCCAATCTCCCAAAATCTTAAATGGCGTCTCACATCTAAACGAAGACAGATATGAACAAGCCGTTTCTATCAGTGAATTTGTCTCACTCTTAGCTTTCAAACGAGCTATTGCACGACAAAATCCGTCCACTAGAAGCAAAGTTGGAAGATCGGTGCCGAGGGGGGGGGACGTCAGCGAAAAGTTTTCTCTCCGATTGCTTTCAAATTCACCATACCGATGCAGAATTTCACGCTGAATCCGAATCTGAAATCCGTTTTCCCATCCGATGCCTCGTTTTGGCGCTACAGCCCAAAACGTCCAAAATTCTAACTCTGTCGTTTTTTCGAAAAATGTTGAAAATTTTTTCTCTCCGATTGACTTGAAACTCACCATGTTGATAGAGAATTTGACGCTGATTCCAAATCTGAAATCCGTTTCCCATCCGATGCTTCGTTTTGAAGCTACAGGCCAAAACGTCCAAAATTCTAACTCTGTCGTTTTTCGCCAATCTCCCAAAATCTTAAATGGCGTCTCACATCTAAACGAAGACAGATATGAACAAGCCGTTTCTATCAGTGAATTTGTCTCACTCTTAGCTTTCAAACGAGCTATTGCACGACAAAATCCGTCCACTAGAAGCAAAGTTGGAAGATCGGTGCCGAGGGGGGGGACGTCAGCGAAAATTTTTCTCTCCGATTGCTTTCAAATTCACCATACCGATGCAGAATTTCACGCTGAATCCGAATCTGAAATCCGTTTTCCCATCCGATGCCTCGTTTTGGCGCTACAGCCCAAAACGTCCAAAATTCTAACTCTGTCGTTTTTTCGAAAAATGTTGAAAATTTTTTCTCTCCGATTGACTTGAAACTCACCATGTTGATAGAGAATTTGACGCTGATTCCAAATCTGAAATCCGTTTTCCCATCCGATGCTTCGTTTTGAAGCTACAGGCCAAAACGTCCAAAATTCTAACTCTGTCGTTTTTCGCCAATCTCCCAAAATCTTAAATGGCGTCTCACATCTAAACGAAGACAGATATGAACAAGCCGTTTCTATCAGTGAATTTGTCTCACTCTTAGCTTTCAAACGAGCTATTGCACGACAAAATCCGTCCACTAGAAGCAAAGTTGGAAGATCGGTGCCGAGGGGGGGACGTCAGCGAAAATTTTTCTCTCCGATTGCTTTCAAATTCACCATACCGATGCAGAATTTCACGCTGAATCCGAATCTGAAATCCGTTTTCCCATCCGATGCCTCGTTTTGGCGCTACAGCCCAAAACGTCCAAAATTCTAACTCTGTCGTTTTTCGCCAATCTCCCAAAATCTTAAATGGCGTCTCACATCTAAACGAAGACAGATATGAACAAGCCGTTTCTATCAGTGAATTTGTCTCACTCTTAGCTTTCAAACGAGCTATTGCACGACAAAATCCGTCCACTAGAAGCAAAGTTGGAAGATCGGTGCCGAGGGGGGGGGACGTCAGCGAAAATGTTTCTCTCCGATTGCTTTCAAATTCACCATACCGATGCAGAATTTCACGCTGAATCCGAATCTGAAATCCGTTTTCCCATCCGATGCCTCGTTTTGGCGCTACAGCCCAAAACGTCCAAAATTCTAACTCTGTCGTTTTTTCGAAAAATGTTGAAAATTTTTTCTCTCCGATTGACTTGAAACTCACCATGTTGATAGAGAATTTGACGCTGATTCCAAATCTGAAATCCGTTTTCCCATCCGATGCTTCGTTTTGAAGCTACAGGCCAAAACGTCCAAAATTCTAACTCTGTCGTTTTTCGCCAATCTCCCAAAATCTTAAATGGCGTCTCACATCTAAACGAAGACAGATATGAACAAGCCGTTTCTATCAGTGAATTTGTCTCACTCTTAGCTTTCAAACGAGCTATTGCACGACAAAATCCGTCCACTAGAAGCAAAGTTGGAAGATCGGTGCCGAGGGGGGGGACGTCAGCGAAAATGTTTCTCTCCGATTGCTTTCAAATTCACCATACCGATGCAGAATTTCACGCTGAATCCGAATCTGAAATCCGTTTTCCCATCCGATGCCTCGTTTTGGCGCTACAGCCCAAAACGTCCAAAATTCTAACTCTGTCGTTTTTCGCCAATCTCCCAAAATCTTAAATGGCGTCTCACATCTAAACGAAGACAGATATGAACAAGCCGTTTCTATCAGTGAATTTGTCTCACTCTTAGCTTTCAAACGAGCTATTGCACGACAAAATCCGTCCACTAGAAGCAAAGTTGGAAGATCGGTGCCGAGGGGGGGGGACGTCAGCGAAAATTTTTCTCTCCGATTGCTTTCAAATTCACCATACCGATGCAGAATTTCACGCTGAATCCGAATCTGAAATCCGTTTTCCCATCCGATGCCTCGTTTTGGCGCTACAGCCCAAAACGTCCAAAATTCTAACTCTGTCGTTTTTTCGAAAAATGTTGAAAATTTTTTCTCTCCGATTGACTTGAAACTCACCATGTTGATAGAGAATTTGACGCTGATTCCAAATCTGAAATCCGTTTCCCATCCGATGCTTCGTTTTGAAGCTACAGGCCAAAACGTCCAAAATTCTAACTCTGTCGTTTTTCGCCAATCTCCCAAAATCTTAAATGGCGTCTCACATCTAAACGAAGACAGATATGAACAAGCCGTTTCTATCAGTGAATTTGTCTCACTCTTAGCTTTCAAACGAGCTATTGCACGACAAAATCCGTCCACTAGAAGCAAAGTTGGAAGATCGGTGCCGAGGGGGGGGGACGTCAGCGAAAATGTTTCTCTCCGATTGCTTTCAAATTCACCATACCGATGCAGAATTTCACGCTGAATCCGAATCTGAAATCCGTTTTCCCATCCGATGCTTCGTTTTGAAGCTACAGCCCAAAACGTCCAAAATTCTAACTCTGTCGTTTTTCGCCAATCTCCCAAAATCTTAAATGGCGTCTCACATCTAAACGAAGACAGATATGAACAAGCCGTTTCTATCAGTGAATTTGTCTCACTCTTAGCTTTCAAACGAGCTATTGCACGACAAAATCCGTCCACTAGAAGCAAAGTTGGAAGATCGGTGCCGAGGGGGGGGACGTCAGCGAAAATTTTTCTCTCCGATTGCTTTCAAATTCACCATACCGATGCAGAATTTCACGCTGAATCCGAATCTGAAATCCGTTTTCCCATCCGATGCCTCGTTTTGGCGCTACAGCCCAAAACGTCCAAAATTCTAACTCTGTCGTTTTTTCGAAAAATGTTGAAAATTTTTTCTCTCCGATTGACTTGAAACTCACCATGTTGATAGAGAATTTGACGCTGATTCCAAATCTGAAATCCGTTTTCCCATCCGATGCTTCGTTTTGAAGCTACAGGCCAAAACGTCCAAAATTCTAACTCTGTCGTTTTTCGCCAATCTCCCAAAATCTTAAATGGCGTCTCACATCTAAACGAAGACAGATATGAACAAGCCGTTTCTATCAGTGAATTTGTCTCACTCTTAGCTTTCAAACGAGCTATTGCACGACAAAATCCGTCCACTAGAAGCAAAGTTGGAAGATCGGTGTGGAGGGGGGGGACGTCAGCGAAAATGTTTCTCTCCGATTGCTTTCAAATTCACCATACCGATGCAGAATTTCACGCTGAATCCGAATCTGAAATCCGTTTTCCCATCCGATGCCTCGTTTTGGCGCTACAGCCCAAAACGTCCAAAATTCTAACTCTGTCGTTTTTCGCCAATCTCCCAAAATCTTAAATGGCGTCTCACATCTAAACGAAGACAGATATGAACAAGCCGTTTCTATCAGTGAATTTGTCTCACTCTTAGCTTTCAAACGAGCTATTGCACGACAAAATCCGTCCACTAGAAGCAAAGTTGGAAGATCGGTGCCGAGGGGGGGACGTCAGCGAAAATTTTTCTCTCCGATTGCTTTCAAATTCACCATACCGATGCAGAATTTCACGCTGAATCCGAATCTGGCCTCCGTTTTCCCATCCGATGCCTCGTTTTGGCGCTACAGCCCAAAACGTCCAAAATTCTAACTCTGTCGTTTTTTCGAAAAATGTTGAAAATTTTTTCTCTCCGATTGACTTGAAACTCACCATGTTGATAGAGAATTTGACGCTGATTCCAAATCTGAAATCCGTTTTCCCATCCGATGCTTCGTTTTGAAGCTACAGGCCAAAACGTCCAAAATTCTAACTCTGTCGTTTTTCGCCAATCTCCCAAAATCTTAAATGGCGTCTCACATCTAAACGAAGACAGATATGAACAAGCCGTTTCTATCAGTGAATTTGTCTCACTCTTAGCTTTCAAACGAGCTATTGCACGACAAAATCCGTCCACTAGAAGCAAAGTTGGAAGATCGGTGCCGAGGGGGGGGGACGTCAGCGAAAATTTTTTCTCTCCGATTGCTTTCAAATTCACCATACCGATGCAGAATTTCACGCTGAATCCGAATCTGAAATCCGTTTTCCCATCCGATGCCTCGTTTTGGCGCTACAGCCCAAAACGTCCAAAATTCTAACTCTGTCGTTTTTTCGCCAATCTCCCAAAATCTTAAATGGCGTCTCACATCTAAACGAAGACAGATATGAACAAGCCGTTTCTATCAGTGAATTTGTCTCACTCTTAGCTTTCAAACGAGCTATTGCACGACAAAATCCGTCCACTAGAAGCAAAGTTGGAAGATCGGTGCCGAGGGGGGGGACGTCAGCGAAAATTTTTCTCTCCGATTGCTTTCAAATTCACCATACCGATGCAGAATTTCACGCTGAATCCGAATCTGAAATCCGTTTTCCCATCCGATGCCTCGTTTTGGCGCTACAGCCCAAAACGTCCAAAATTCTAACTCTGTATGCTTCGTTTTGGCGCTACAGCCCAAAACGTCCAAAATTCTAACTCTGTCGTTTTTTCGAAAAATGTTGAAAATTTTTTCTCTCCGATTGACTTGAAACTCACCATGTTGATAGAGAATTTGACGCTGATTCCAAATCTGAAATCCGTTTTCCCATCCGATGCTTCGTTTTGAAGCTACAGCCCAAAACGTCCAAAATTCTAACTCTGTCGTTTTTCGCCAATCTCCCAAAATCTTAAATGGCGTCTCACATCTAAACGAAGACAGATATGAACAAGCCGTTTCTATCAGTGAATTTGTCTCACTCTTAGCTTTCAAACGAGCTATTGCACGACAAAATCCGTCCACTAGAAGCAAAGTTGGAAGATCGCAACCGAGGGGGGGGACGTCAGCGAAAATTGTTCTCTCCGATTGCTTTCAAATTCACCATACAGATGCAGAATTTCACGCTGAATCCGAATCTGGCCTCCGTTTTCCCATCCGATGCCTCGTTTTGGCGCTACAGCCCAAAACGTCCAAAATTCTAACTCTGTCGTTTTTCGCCAATCTCCCAAAATCTTAAATGACGTCTCACATCTAAACGAAGACAGATATGAACAAGCCGTTTCTTTCAGTGAATTTGTCTCACTCTTAGCTTTCAAACGAGCTATTGCACGACAAAATCCGTCCACTGGAAGCCAAGATCGAAGCTAGCTCTCCCGAGGGGGGGACGTCAGCGAAAATTTTTTCTCTCCGATTGCTTTCAAATTCACCATACAGATGCAGAATTTCACGCTGAATCCGAATCTGGCCTCCGTTTTCCCATCCGATGCCTCGTTTTGGCGCTACAGCCCAAAACGTCCAAAATTCTAACTCTGTCGTTTTTAAATTACTCGGAGCAATTGAAAGGACATCTTTGATCTCATGCCGGCGCTTCGTCCGTTCTTTATTGAGGCATAACACGGAACTGATTACATAGCTGTTAACACGTCATGGATTGACAAGCTGCATGAATTACTCTGATCTGATTGGCAGTTGCACAACACATTCATTTTAAGAACTCTTCAAGCTGCATATGGACACAAACAGAAACATGTGAAAATATACAAGGGAAAGTTAAAAAAAATGCAAGGTAAAAGACATAATACTGGAAAATAATAATGAAGTAATGAAGAAATGCATAATGTAGGCAAGCATTGCCGTAACACAAAACAAAATTAACTGAAGTAAATACTACATACCGGTAATCACAAAATTGTGGCAGTGAAGATCCGGTCCTTCTGAACACAGAGGGGAGGGTTTTTTAAACCACTTGATGGCGACTCCTTCGGCGATAAATAGCTCATATGCTGATCGGCATCGCTTGATCGAAGTAAAATCTTTGATGCTGCGATCGGCACGTCGTGGACAATCCTGCAGATGCTTCGTGATGCTGGAGTTGGGCGACTTGTTTGATCGAGGTCGAGAAGTTCCACACAAGATCCAGTTCGGTAAGTGCTCTTTCACGCGGACGCGCAAAGGTCGACTACACTTTCCTACGTAAGCTGCTCCGCAGCCACAAAGAAATTTGTATACCAAGTTGTGTTGGTAGGGCAGTGGAGTCGAATCTTTGGGTGCATTAGGGCACAGACGACGCGTTGCAAAGGTCAGACATACCTTGAGCTGGTAGTAGGTACTCTCAACTGCTTTCACAATGTTGCCGTACACATGGGAGCACTGTGGTCCGTAGTATGGAAGACGCACGTAAATGCGCTTCTTCTCGGCGACGATAGGCTTATCCATCACGGTAGAGTAGCGGCGAATAAACCATAAAGGATATCCGTTGCGTATTAGAATATCCTCCAAGTACGATTCTTCTTCAGGAATGAATTCCGGAGAACAAATCTTCCGGACACGATCAAACAACGTACGAACTAAGTTGATCTTGTACTTTTTGGGGAAGAACGCCGTATACTGAGAGTAAAGGCCTGTAAAGGAAGCCTTTCGAAACACACGAGATAGAAGCCTCTCACCAGAACGGACTACTCGCACATCCAGGAATGATTCACCAGAATCCTTAGTAAACGTCAAATTTGGATGCATACCATTCAGACGCTGAAATAAGTCATCACCTGACTGCTCGTCTTCCGCAATGACAAATACATCATCGACAAATCTCAAATACATCTTTGGCTTGACACTCTGGAATAGGCGCTCTTCATGGTGACCAACAAAGATAGAGGCAAATGAGCAGGACAAGGGGCTACCCATAGCCAATCCATCGCGCTGCTGATATGTGGCACCATTAAAAGCAAATTCCACATCACATGCTAAAGTAAACAGCAGCTGTCGCAAATTGTCCTCTGACATAACCTGTTGACCCAACCTTGGGGGATCCATGTTCGGGCGACGATAGTAAGTATCACAAATGATGTCTATCGTCTCTTTAACTGGTATGTTGGTAAACAAACTCTTGATGTCAGTTGTCATAGTAATATTATCACTCAACACGGTCACGGAAGATAGAGCACGACAGAATTCAAAAGAATCCTTCACTGTATGTTGACTGAACATAGGCAGAATTGGCTTCAGGATATCATTGTCGACTAATTTTGCAATCTGATGATATGCAGTGTCGGTCATTGATAGCACTGGGCGAAGAGGGCACCCAGGCTTGTGCAGTTTGGGTAGGCCATACATCTTAGGAATACCAACTCCTGCCGGAATAGCCTTTAAATATGCACTATCCAATTCACCAATTTGAACCAGGCCTTTTATTACGTTCAGGACATGATCACGCGTCTTGGTATCATCCCATTCCACGGAATCACTATGCTTCGTAAACTTCGTGTCATCACTAAGAATATCATTCATCTTGTTGACATATTGTTCCTTGGTTAAAAGAACAGAGCTGTTGCCTTTGTCGGGCTTCAACAAGAGCACATTCTCATTCCTCAAGGACTTCAGCAACTTCACCTGACTGTTCGCCATCGGATCGTTGCGCCACTGTGTATTATAAAGGGAAAATGCTGCTTTACCGATACTTGCATTACAATCTTTCATCTTCTCGGAAGAAATAGGAGCTTCCTTCTTAAGTTGCATCTTCAACTGCTCTAGAGGCGTCACGACATCAACAATGTCAGTTTTCCTCGGTGGAATACAATGACCAGGACCCAGACGCAACAAATTGATGTCATAGCTCGAAAGATCCTTGTTAGTCAGATTTAAAACTTCAAAATCTGAAGAAGGATCACCATAGCGGCTGCGAACCAAATACATCAAAGAGTTCGTGAAGTGATGCCGACGTTTGTCGGCTTGGGTCATCCTGATGTGCCAAAGTGACTTGAACAATGAACAAGTATCAAGCAAAGTGAGGATCGGCATTAAACGTCGAATAATGTCACGTCTCCAGCTTTTCCACTTTTGAATCATATCCAAGGTGTCATGAATATCAGAAACAATAAAATTCTGATAATTCCGATCAACAGGCTTCAGACCAATCCGCTGAACTCGACTTCGAATATAAAACGGAGCCACTTTCCTCTGGTTACATTGTCGAAGAAAAGAAACACGTTCTTCGTGATATGCAATTTTACCAGTCAGAGCAAACAATTCATCCAATTTTGATATAATTTCCTTTTTGTAATGGCACTTCCATCTGTTGAATATTCTCTTTGTAGGTGCCCATTTATAAATTACTCGGAGCAATTGAAAGGACATCTTTGATCTCATGCCGGCGCTTCGTCCGTTCTTTATTGAGGCATAACACGGAACTGATTACATAGCTGTTAACACGTCATGGATTGACAAGCTGCATGAATTACTCTGATCTGATTGGCAGTTGCACAACACATTCATTTTAAGAACTCTTCAAGCTGCATATGGACACAAACAGAAACATGTGAAAATATACAAGGGAAAGTTAAAAAAATGCAAGGTAAAAGACATAATACTGGAAAATAATAATGAAGTAATGTGTCCCATGTGTACGGCAACATTGTGAAACCAGTTGAGAGTACCTACTACCAGCTCAAGGTATGTCTGACCTTTGCAACGCGTCGTCTGTGCCCTAATGCACCCAAAGATTCGACTCCACTGCCCTACCAACACAACTTGGTATACAAATTTCTTTGTGGCTGCGGAGCAGCTTACGTAGGAAAGTGTAGTCGACCTTTGCGCGTCCGCGTGAAAGAGCACTTACCGAACTGGATCTTGTGTGGAACTTCTCGACCTCGATCAAACAAGTCGCCCAACTCCAGCATCACGAAGCATCTGCAGGATTGTCCACGACGTGCCGATCGCAGCATCAAAGATTTTACTTCGATCAAGCGATGCCGATCAGCATATGAGCTATTTATCGCCGAAGGAGTCGCCATCAAGTGGTTTAACCCTCCCCTCTGTGTTCAGAAGGACCGGATCTTCACTGCCACAATTTTGTGATTACCGGTATGTAGTATTTACTTCAGTTAATTTTGTTTTGTGTTACGGCAATGCTTGCCTACATTATGCATTTCTTCATTACTTCATTATTATTTTCCAGTATTATGTCTTTTACCTTGCATTTTTTTAACTTTCCCTTGTATATTTTCACATGTTTCTGTTTGTGTCCATATGCAGCTTGAAGAGTTCTTAAAATGAATGCGTTGTGCAACTGCCAATCAGATCAGAGTAATTCATGCAGCTTGTCAATCCATGACGTGTTAACAGCTATGTAATCAGTTCCGTGTTATGCCTCAATAAAGAACGGACGAAGCGCCGGCATGAGATCAAAGATGTCCTTTCAATTGCTCCGAGTAATTTATAAATGGGCACCTACAAAGAGAATATTCAACAGATGATCTGTCGTTTTTTTCGAAAAATGTTGAACATTTTTTCTCTCCGATTGACTTGAAACTCACCATGTTGATAGAGAATTTGACGCTGATTCCAAATCTGAAATCCGTTTCCCCATCCGATGCTTCGTTTTGAAGCTACAGCCGAAAACGTCCAAAATTCTAACTCTGTCGTTTTTCAACAATCTCCCAAACTCTTAAATGGCGTCTGACATCTAAACGAAGACAGATATGAACCAGCCGTTTCTTTCAGTGAATTTCTCTCACTCTTAGCTTTCAAGCGAACTATTGCACGACAAAATCCGTCCACTAGAAGCAAAGTTGGAAGATCGGTGCCGAGGGGGGGACGTCAGCGAAAACTTTTCTCTCCGATTGCTTTCAAATTCACCATACAGATGAAGAATTTCACGCTGAATCCGAATCTGGCCTCCGTTTTCCCATCCGATGCTTCGTTTTGGAGCTGCAGCCCAAAACGTCCAAAATTCTAACTCTGTCGTTTTTCGCCAATCTCCCAAAAATCTTAAATGGCGTCATACATCTAAACGAAGACAGATATGAACAAACCGTTTCTTTCAGTGAATTTGTCTCACTCTTAGCTTTCAAACGAGCTATTGCACGACAAAATCCGTCTACTAGAAGCAAAGTTGGAAGATCGGTGCCGAGGGGGGAACGTCAGCGGAAATTTTTTTTCTCTCCGATTGCTTTCAAATTCACCATACCGATGCAGAATTTCACGCTGAATCCGAATCTGCCCTTCGTTTTCCCATCCGATGCCTCCTTTTGGCGCTACAGCCCAAAACGTCCAAAATTCTAACTCTGTCGTTTTTTTCGAAAAATGTTGAAAATTTTTTCTCTCCGATTGCTTTCAAATTCACCATTCCGATGCAGAATTTCACGCTGATTCCAAATCTGGCCTGCGTTTTCCCATCCGATTTTTCGTTTTGAAGCTACAGCCCAAAACGTCCAAAATTCTAGCTCTGCCGTTTTTTCGACAATCTCCCAAACTCTTAAATGGCGTCTCACATCTAAACGAAGACAGATATGAACCAGCCGTTTCTTTCAGTGAATTTGTCTCACTCTTAGCTTTCAAACGAGCTATTGCACGACAAAATCCGTTCACTGGAAGCCAAGATCGAAGCTAGCTCTCCCGAGGGGGGGACGTCAGCGAAAACTTTTCTCTCCGATTGCTTTCAAATTCACCATTCCGATGCAGAATTTCACGCTGAATCCGAATCTGGCCTCCGTTTTCCCATCCGATGCCTCGTTTTGGAGCTACAGCCCAAAACGTCCAAAATTCTAACTCTGTCGTTTTTCGCCAATATCCAAAATCTTAAATGGCGTCTCACATCTAAACGAAGACAGATATGAACAAGCCGTTTCTTTCAGTGAATTTGTCTCACTCTTAGCTTTCAAACGAGCTATTGCACGACAAAATCCGTTCACTGGAAGCCAAGATCGAAGCTAGCTCTCCCGAGGGGGGGACGTCAGCGAAACTTTTTCTCTCCGATTGCTTTCAAATTCACCATTCCGATGCAGAATTTCACGCTGAATCCGAATCTGGCCTCCGTTTTCCCATCCGATGCCTCGTTTTGGAGCTACAGCCCAAAACGTCCAAAATTCTAACTCTGTCGTTTTTCGCCAATCTCGCCAAATTTTAAATGGCGTCTCACATCTAAACGAAGACAGATATGAACAAGCCGTTTCTTTCAGTGAATTTGTCTCACTCTTAGCTTTCAAACGAGCTATTGCACGACAAAATCCGTCCACTGGAAGCCAAGATCGAAGCTAGCTCTCCCGAGGGGGGGACGTCAGCGAAAATTTTTTCTCTCCGATTGCTTTCAAATTCACCATACAGATGCAGAATTTCACGCTGAATCCGAATCTGGCCTCCGTTTTCCCATCCGATGCTTCGTTTTGAAGCTACAGCCCAAAACGTCCAAAATTCTAACTCTGTCGTTTTTCGCCAATCTCCCAAAATCTTAAATGACGTCTCACATCTAAACGAAGACAGATATGAACAAGCCGTTTCTTTCAGTGAATGTGTCTCACTCTTAGCTTTCAAACGAGCTATTGCACGACAAAATCCGTCCACTGGAAGCCAAGATCGAAGCTAGCTCTCCCGAGGGGGGGACGTCAGCGAAAACTTTTCTCTCCGATTGCTTTCAAATTCACCATACAGATGCAGAATTTCACGCTGAATCCGAATCTGGCCTCCGTTTTCCCATCCGATGCTTCGTTTTGGAGCTACAGCCCAAAACGTCCAAAATTCTAACTCTGTCGTTTTTCAACAATCTCCCAAAATCTTAAATGGCGTCTCACATCTAAACGAAGACAGATATGAACCAGCCGTTTCTTTCAGTGAATTTGTCTCACTCTTAGCTTTCAAACGAGCTATTGCACGACAAAATCCGTCCACTAGAAGCAAAGTTGGAAGATCGGTGCCGAGGGGGAGACGTCAGCGAAAATTTTTTCTCTCCGATTGCTTTCAAATTCACCATACAGATGAAGAATTTCACGCTGAATCCGAATCTGGCCTCCGTTTTCCCATCCGATGCTTCGTTTTGGCGCTACAGCCCAAAACGTCCAAAATTCTAACTCTGTCGTTTTTCGCCAATCTCCAAAAATCTTAAATGGCGTCTCACATCTAAACGAAGACAGATATGAACAAACCGTTTCTTTAAATGGATTTCTCTCACTCTTAGCTTTCAAACGAGCTATTGCACGACAAAATCCGTTCACTGGAAGCCAAGATCGAAGCTGGCTCTCCCGAGGGGGGGACGTCAGCGAAAATTTTTCTCTCCGATTGCTTTCAAATTCACCATTCCGATGCAGAATTTCACGCTGAATCCGAATCTGGCCTCCGTTTTCCCATCCGATGCCTCGTTTTGGAGCTACTGCCCAAAACGTCCAAAATTCTAACTCTGTCGTTTTTCGCCAATCTCGCCAAATTTTAAATGGCGTCTCACATCTAAACGAAGACAGATATGAACAAGCCGTTTCTTTCAGTGAATTTGTCTCACTCTTAGCTTTCAAACGAGCTATTGCACGACAAAATCCGTCCACTGGAAGCCAAGATCGAAGCTAGCTCTCCCGAGGGGGGGACGTCAGCGAAAACTTTTCTCTCCGATTGCTTTCAAATTCACCATACAGATGCAGAATTTCACGCTGAATCCGAATCTGGCCTCCGTTTTCCCATCCGATGCTTCGTTTTGGAGCTGCAGCCCAAAACGTCCAAAATTCTAACTCTGTCGTTTTTCGCCATTCTCCCAAAATCTTAAATGACGTCTCACATCTAAACGAAGACAGATATGAACAAGCCGTTTCTTTCAGTGAATTTGTCTCACTCTTAGCTTTCAAACGAGCTATTGCACGACAAAATCCGTCCACTGGAAGCCAAGATCGAAGCTAGCTCTCCCGAGGGGGGGACGTCAGCGAAAACTTTTCTCTCCGATTGCTTTCAAATTCACCATACCGATGCAGAATTTCACGCTGAATCCGAATCTGGCCTCCGTTTTCCCATCCGATGCTTCGTTTTGGCGCTACAGCCCAAAACGTCCAAAATTCTAACTCTGTCGTTTTTCAACAATCTCCCAAAATCTTAAATGGCGTATCACATCTAAACGAAGACAGATATGAACCAGCCGTTTCTTTCAGTGAATTTGTCTCACTCTTAGCTTTCAAACGAGCTATTGCACGACAAAATCCGTCCACTAGAAGCAAAGTTGGAAGATCGGTGCCGAGGGGGAGACGTCAGCGAAAATTTTTTCTCTCCGATTGCTTTCAAATTCACCATACAGATGCAGAATTTCACGCTGAATCCGAATCTGGCCTCCGTTTTCCCATCCGATGCTTCGTTTTGGAGCTGCAGCCCAAAACGTCCAAAATTCTAACTCTGTCGTTTTTTTCGAAAAATGTTGAAAATTTTTTCTCTCCGATTGATTTGAAACTCACCATGTTGATAGAGAATTTGACGCTGATTTCAAATCTGAAATCTGTTTTCCCATCCGATGCTTCGTTTTGAAGCTACAGCCCAAAACGTCCAAAATTCTAACTCTGTCGTTTTTTCGACAATCTCCCGAAATCTTAAATGGCGTCTCACATGTAAACGAAGACAGATATGAACAAACCTTTTCTTTCAGTGAATTTCTCTCACTCTTAGCTTTCAAACGAGCTATTGCACGACAAAATCCGTTCACTGGAAGCCAAGATCGAAGCTAGCTCTCCCGAGGGGGGGACGTCAGCGAAAACTTTTCTCTCCGATTGCTTTCAAATTCACCATACAGATGAAGAATTTCACGCTGAATCCGAATCTGGCCTCCGTTTTCCCATCCGATGCTTCGTTTTGGAGCTGCAGCCCAAAACGTCCAAAATTCTAACTCTGTCGTTTTTCAACAATCTCCCAAAATCTTAAATGGCGTCTCACATCTAAACGAAGACAGATATGAACAAGCCGTTTCTTTCAGTGAATTTCTCTCACTCTTAGCTTTCAAACGAGCTATTGCACGACAAAATCCGTTCACTGGAAGCCAAGATCGAAGCTAGCTCTCCCGGGGGGGAGACGTCAGCGAAAATTTTTTCTCTCCGATTGCTTTCACATTCAACATACAGATGAAGAATTTCACGCTGAATCCGAATCTGGGCTCCGTTTTCCCATCCGATGCTTCGTTTTGGAGCTGCAGCCCAAAACGTCCAAAATTCTAACTCTGTCGTTTTTCGCCAATCTCCCAAAATCTTAAATGGCGTCTCACATCTAAACGAAGACAGATATGAACAAACCGTTTCTTTCAGTGAATTTGTCTCACTCTTAGCTTTCAAACGAGCTATTGCACGACAAAATCCGTCTACTAGAAGCAAAGTTGGAAGATCGGTGCCGAGGGGGGGACGTCAGCGAAAATTTTTTCTCTCCGATTTCTTTCAAATTCACCATACCGATGCAGAATTTCACGCTGAATCCGAATCTGGCCTCCGTTTTCCCATCCGATGCTTCGTTTTGGCGCTACAGCCAAAAACGTCCAAAATTCTAACTCTGTCGTTTTTTTCGAAAAATGTTGAACATTTTTTCTCTCCGATTGACTTGAAACTCACCATGTTGATAGAGAATTTGACGCTGATTCCAAATCTGAAATCCGTTTCCCCATCCGATGCTCAAAATTTGAGGATTTCAATTTTCACCCCCGCTTAAATCATGACCGTTGCAGGACACCGAAAAAATCATAAAAGTTAAGAATCTCAAAATTTGTGAATTACAATCGGGCGAAGCCCTAGAACCTTTGGTTCGATTTTCATTGCTTAAATCATGACCGTTCCAGGTCATGTAAAACCGGACACCGAAAATCATAAAAGTTGAGAATTTCAAATTCATGAATTTTATCCATCTTTCAGGTTTTTAAGATATAACATGTGACTAAAAATATTTCTTTAAAAATGGAAGAAACAAAAGTGGATGAAACAAAAGTGGAAGGAACTTCAGAAATGGAAGAAACCGCAAGAATATATCCTTCGTTATCATATGAACGTAGTTCTACTTTAATGGACATTGAAAAGATTAACATTGAAAAAATGAATAAAGAAAAACACAAAGATAGAGTTAGGTATATGAAAGATAAGGAATCTCAATTATTATTAAGATTAGAGCATTATAAAAAATTAAGAAAGAGATGGACTAAAGTTAAGAATGTAACACAAGGAATTGGCATATTCTTAACAATAAGTTTAGGTGCTTTGACAATTGTTATATCTTCAGGTGTTTTAGTAATTCCAGTAGTTGCTACAGCTTTAACAGGTACGGGTGTTTTTGCAACTTCACTTGTTACAATGTTAGATAAATCTTTAATAACTAAGAAATGAAAATCATTAAAAACTAAGCATTTACATATTAAAGAAGTCTATGATAAACTACATTACTACTTTCAAAGAGTATGTGATGATAATGTTATTACGTTAGATGAGATTGAAAAATTTGATCAAATAGCTAATGAAGTAAATCAAATATCATTTCAATCACAGACAGAAAAAGTTGAGGATAAAAATAAAAAGGATGGTAAAACTTTTAGTGATGATAAAATTTCTAATGAAGAAAATGATAAAATTTTTTTAGAAGAGCTAAAAACTTTATTAGACAAAACTTTATTAAACAAAACTTAAAACGAGAAAACTTTAACCGAGAAAACTTTAAACGAAAAGATGTCAAACAACAAAGCAATAAAAAAATAATTTGTTCAGTAAAATGTTTTTGCTGTATTCCAATGTTACCACAAAATTCAAATATTATATTTTAAAAATGAATAAAATTAGAGCTGATAATTATAAAAGAATAAAACAATTAGAAGAGTTAATAAAACAAAGAAATATTATGAAAGAAAATCATCTTCAACATAGAATGATAAAAGCTGGTATTCAATCTGATATGTTTGAAAAAATGCAGCAAACCGAGCAAGTAAAAACTGATTTTGAGAAAACTATGAAACCATTTAAAACTCTTGAAAAAGAAAGTACAAATAATGATAAACAAATTGATATAACAGATCCAGAGCACAAAACTGTATTAGATGACTATGGATTACTAGAATCAAACATTAATAAGAAATTACCAAAATCTATGCAATTTGAACATTCTATTTCATTTATAGATGGAAAAACAATACCTAGATTTTATCTCGGACAAAAAGAAATATTTCCACAACCTTTTCGAGGTATAATTTTTTCACCAGATAAATCTCCTTTTAATTTAGATAGAAATTTTGTTAATCTTTTAAGAGGAGCAGATTTAAATAATTATGCTGTAGAAGATCTCATAAAATATAAAGCTATGTCAGACAGAGTTGGTGCAGTAAAATCTCTTAGACGTTATAAACAATTAGAAAATTTATTATCAACGGGAGTTAAAGTAGGGAAAGGTTTATCTGAAAAACAGAAAACTGAAACAACTGTATTTTTACCAGATGATCCACAAGAATTACTAAATAGATTAAATATTTTAATATCTGCAATAAAAGAAGGACATAATTCTAGTTTCAATGAAATTCATGCTATATTGAAAAGACTGTTAGAAAAGAAGATTCTAAATGAAGAGGATTATAAAAGTATAACGAATCGAATGTTCTAGGGCTTCGCCCGAACCGGACATCTCTGATGTCCTCCAGGGCTTCGCCCGTAGCTGAAATATGTTGTTGTCTTTAATTTTTTATAAAAAAAAATATTTCATAAAAAAATATTTATTTAATTTTTTTAGTTTAAAAATGTGTTCAGCAGATTTAGACAAAATAAATAATCATTTAGAAAATTTGATAGAGATTTTGGGTTCATCAAAATTTAGTACGACGTTAAAAATTATAACAACTACTTCATCACACACTTGTAATTTAGAACCCATTCTACATTTGGAACAAAATAAAAATTATCAAATTGGATTGACTAGTTTCTCTACATTTAACACTATTCAAAACGTTATCAAAGATGTGAATGATCAATTTAGATATTCTACTGATAAAGGTGAAACATGGAAAATATTAACTTTTCTTCCTGGTTCTTACGAAGTTGAATCAATATCAAATGAAATTAAGAGGCATTTAGGTATACCATTTAAAGATAAGAAACAATTACATTTTGCAGTTGAACCGGCAGTTAATAAATTTTCTCTTACCTTAGACGAAAATCATCAAGTTGATTTTAATCATGATAGATCATTGTCAAAGCTATTAGGATTTAATAAACAAACCTATAGTCAAGGTTATCATTTAGGTGAGAAGATTCCAAAAATAACTGAAATAAATTCAATTGTTGTACATTGTGACATTATTGAAGGAGGATATATAAATGGTAAATTATCAAATTTAATATTCAGTTTTCCAGCTTTTACTGTACCCATTGGTTATAGATTAAATGTAATTCCACAAACACTAATATATTTCCCTATTACAAGAAAAACTATTAACAACATTAACATGAGAATCACTGATGAGAAAGGACAAGAAATAAATTTTGGAGGTGAAGAGATTATGATAGATCTTTTGGTTCGGGAGGTATAAACTCCCACGCGAAGCTAGAGAAGTTTAATTTTCTTCTTCTTCTTTAAAAACAAAAATAAAATAAAAATAAATTTTTTTATTAAAAAATGAGTGAACTACCTCCATTAGATAAAAAAAAACTTAAATTTAATCATCATCCAAATTTATCTAATAAAGTTTTGTCAGTTATTTGTGAAAGATCAGGTTGCGGAAAAACGTATCTATTATTTAAAATTTTAACGACTCCAAATTTTTTGGATTATAACAATCTTATAATTTATACAACAACGGCAGAACAACCCGTCTATCAATTTTTAAAATATGGATTTGAAAATAATCTTAAAAAAACAGCAATTGCTTCATTATTCAAAGAATATGAAAAATCTGAAGATGAAGAAGAAATAAGTTCGTGGTGTGAAGAAGCAGCAAAAAATAATCAGTTAGTAGAATCTAATAAAAATAACCATATAAAGATACAATTAATAGATGATAGTGGTAATATGCAAGATCCTAGTAAACTAGATAAAACAATGAAACATTGTGTAATTTTTGATGATTGTGTTAATGATAGAAATCAGTCAGTTCAGAGAAATTATTTCACAAGAGGTAGACATAATAACTGTAGTGTATTTTATTTAACACAAAGTATGTATTCATTAGACGGAAGTGTTATTAGAAAGAATGCAAATATATTTATACTATTTGAAATAAATGCAAGAAACTTAAGTGATTTGTTAAGAGATTTATGCGTAAGAAATAAAGATGAATTTAAACAATCGTGTAATAATGCTTGGTCAAAAGATTATGGCTTCATTACAATTAATATTGATAAAAAAATTCATGAAAGAGTTATCGAAAATATTTTCGCGGAGTGATAAAAATATACAAATATAGTGTTACAATATTTTTTTTATTTTATATATATATCAAATTTGTCTATCTTAGAAATTAGAAAATTAAAAAGGTTCAGTAGTTATTCCATCAGGTAAAATTTTTCTTTTATCATCAAATGGATCTAATGCTAATTTATGTTCTTCTTTTAAATACATGTTATGTTTTTTTGAATTAAGTCTATAATTACATGCTGTTTTTATTTCATTATTAAATAATGCATTTTTATAATCTTGAAATGTTATTTGATTAGCCACTGATGCCTTTGAAATTCCTTTTAATGTTTTATGTGTTTTAATATTATTAGTTGTATCATAACAATAACATTTAGATTTTAAAAATATAGCTTCTGTTATGAAATCATCATTTCCTTCTAATTCATCTTTTACTTTACATAAATCAGAAGGATGAATGATATCTTTTATTTTATTAATTTCTTCATCAAGTGTAGAATTATACGGTATTGTTAATTCTAAGAAAATAGAATCGGTATCTGTAAAGTGTAATTTATAGTTTTTGCCATAAGCAGGTGCTAAATAATCATATATAAAACTATACATAAATAGTTTAGCTAATTCTAATATAGTGAAACCAATGAAATTAAACTTATCATGTTTTACAATGCTTCTTCTTAGATGAACAGCACAAAGTTCATCACTGAATCTAGTAGTTCTTTTATATGTAGGTTTCCTTGTTAAATTTTGAAATCTATCTCTATCATAAACTATTTCAATATTTTGTCTATTACGCACATTTTCTAAAGTCTTACCATAAAATGCATTATTCATTAATTTGAAGAAAACGTTTCCAAAATCATCTTTATTTCTTTTAGCTATTTTACGTTTTTCAATATTGAACTCTATATAATTTTTTAACCATTTAGATTTTCTATACTCTAGTTTTCGATGTATTTTGGTGAGAATCATTCCATGATCTAAATACCAATCTAGCATTCTTCCTTCAACAACATACTTTCCTTTATTACCTTGTGTTAACATAAGTTTTTTTGTTGGTCTGTATTTTTTCGGTATTATAGATTTTTGATAATCTGAAAAATCTTCTATATTGGGAATTTTGTTTTCTGGACAGAAAGGATAATATTTTGTTGCGTCTTTTATATAATCAGGATATACTAAATCAACTTCATATACATAACCAAAATTATTTTCACCATCATATGTTCTTTGATAATCTAGATCGGGCGAAGCCCTAGAACCTTCGGTTCGATTATTACACCATGTCATTTCACCTGTTGGTAATTCTTGTATCATGCAAGAAGAATAGAAGCTATTAAAATCATAATATAACAAATAGTTTTCTCTCATGAATTCATCAATTGCTTTTTCACGTTCTACTCCTTCTTGTTTCGTTCGAAAAATTTCTAATATCTTTTCTTTTTCTTCTGGAGATAAAGGTTTCATTATTCCATATGTATGTGGATTTACTTTCTTATTATAACATTTAACATATCTATTACCTAAAACTGATGAAACTCCACCTCTAATTCCAGATTCAAAAAATAATAATTTATCATATGTATTTTCTTTATAATGTTTAAGTTTAACGGACTTTGTCCTAGAGCCATCGGCTTGAACACCAGTATGTTTTAATCCTGCTAACCATGTTAAACCTGGTGTAGAATAACAATAACATGGATCTATTCCGTAATATTCTAAACACATGTCACGAAAGTTTCCGAAAAGATCAGCTAGTATTAATACATCTATCTGTAGATATTTCATTGTATAATCATACATTGTTTTACAATTTAACTCTCTCCAATTCTTTTCAGCTTCTGCATAGTCTTCGTCTGATAATTGTGATTGTTTTAATGTTGATTTAAATTTATTTATTGGAGGAAGTTGTTCTTCTTCCATAATTTTATTCACAGAATTAAAATCTCCAGTTATATCAGTCTTCGACTGTGAGCCGCAGGCTATGTACTCATACGGAAATATTCCTTTTAAAGGTTTTAAATTATATTTATTTAATATTTTACATTGTTCAGATTTCAAAGTTTTTCCCATAACATCTAATGAATAAGGAGTAAAAAATCTAAATGCATCTAAAATTCTAATACAACCTAATTGCATTGAAAAATATTCTTCTTCTTGTTTACATAGTACATTTATTTTTTGTTGTTGTAATTTTTCAGATGAAAATAAATCTTTCATTACTAGATGGAAATCATATTTAGAACCATTATAGAAATATAAAGGAACAAAGTTATATTTAAATTTATTAGCATTAAGATTACAAGAATTATGTGCTGCACCTCTATATAATCCATTTAGATGATCATGATCTTTTACCTTGACGGCAGAGCCGTCGCTTCGCCTATCAAGATATCTACCTTTGCCATTTTTATAATTTTTTGTAAATTCTCTTCCACAGTAATAACAATTTATTTCATCATAAAATTCTTTTCTTTCTTCATCCGTTAATGGTATCATTGGTTTATTTGTTTCAAGCAATTGTGAAAAACGTCCTTGTAATTCTTCTACTTTCTTTGTAAACATTTCTGAACTATCTTCACCATAGTATTGTAAATATTCTGATTTAAATAATTCAGGATAATTTGAATGAATGTACATTCCCCAACATAATGGTTTTTGTTCAAATAAATATTTTTCTTTACTTTGTTCAGTTGAACTTTTTCCAGGTGCACTTTTTTCAGAATTATAATTTTCAGAATTATAATTTTCAGAATCGGGTGAAGCCCTGGAACTTTCCGTTCGATTTTGTATCATATTAATATTATATGCTTCAAAATCACAATAAATAGTAAAGGGTACTTTATTTTTAAAATACCATTTATTATATTCTAAATAATCATCTTTAGGAAAAGTATTTTCAACTGCTTCGCTTTGTTGACAATTCTCCAAATGTCTATTCATTTCTTCTAAAGTTCTAAAACTTGTCATACATTGAAGACAAGGAAAATTTTTATTATCTGAAGTTTTTGTAAATATAGAAACATCTTTACACAATATAAAATGACCCTGATAATATAATATATTCGCTTGTGCTGGTTGTTTTGACTGTTCTAGTTTTTCAAATTTATCTTGATATATTTCATGTGTTTCATTAATTTCTTTTGCAAGATTAAATGTATTTTGATGATAATTTTGATTTAATATTTGTAGCTGATAAATATATTCTTTATCATATTGTTCTTTATATTGTTGTAGACATTTTCTTAAAGATTCATTTATTTTTTGATTGGTTTCATTTTCTTCATTATTTAATTCATTATTTTCTTTATTTAATTTTTGAATCGTTTCTATCTTATTTTCATATTTATGGCCATATTCTTGTACTAATATTTTTGTTTGTTGTTGATAATCTGTTTTACATTTTTGTAAACTTTTATTTAAATTTTCTAATTTTTGTTGATATTCTGAAGATAAAGATGAATATTTGTAATTATAATCATCAGTACGTCCTTTATAATTATTATGATTAATCATTATTGGTGATAGTGTTTTAACAAGTTCAAATTTTTCAGTACATATTATTTTTCCTTGGTAAAAAATATTATGATGCATGTAATTTCCTCTATCATTATATACTATTTCTGATTGACATAAATTTTTATTATTCAAATAAAATTTTTTTGAATCTGAGTAAAGTGGAGTAATTTTACCAATAGAAACATAATTCACATTTAATTCAAAAACATTTACTTCAATTAAATTTTTATTCTTTTTATGAAACTTTATTAACCTATTATAATCATATGGAAATTCATCTAAGCCATCAGAAAGATCAAATTCATTTATGTATTCTTCTTTATTATAATGACTTAGTCTTTCTTTATGATATTCTGCAGGATGTAAATGTGCTATAATACTCCACAGAAAACAATAATCATCCTCATTTTTTATGTTGATTATTTGTGGTGAACTGAAAGGCAAAGGAACATAACTACCACCAGTATTATTTTTATATTTATCAATTACTATTTTCTTAGATAGTATTTTAACAAATCTCCAACCAGATTCACGTAACTGGGCTTCAATTATACAATTTTCTAATTTAAGTATCATCGATTCAAATATGGGTTGTATATCATTTACATTATGAATTTCTTGTGAATTTGTAAAATGTCCTTGTATTATTTCTTCAGGAATTCCATCAGGTCCATTTTTTGAATAAAGTACTTCTACATTCATATAACATTTGAAAGATTTCTTAAATATATTATAAAAGTTTGTTAATACATTATAAAAAGTTTTATCGGTTTCATTATGTTCAACCGATTCATTAAATAAATATTTTATATCTGTTACGGCTTCATCAAATTCATCTATTTCGTTAAATTCATCAGTATCGCTAAATAAATATCTTCCATCTGGTACGGGCGAAGCCCTAGAACCTTCGGTTTGTATGGTCTCATCTTCACTATTAAAAACTTTTTTATATTCCGAATGTGAATAATCATCAAACATTTTTTTAACTTTTATATCAGTAGGCAATGTTTCTAGATAGTTTTTATAACTATTTAATTTTAATATATTTCCTTCATCAACTCGTTCTACATTTTGTAAATGCAATTTACTATTTAAATGAGATTGATAACTTCTTTTTGTTTGCAACTTTTTTTTACATAAGACACAATAAAACTTGGTATTTTCCATTTTTTTTATTTTTTTAGAGAAAATTTAAGAAAAAAATTTGTGTTTTAATTTTAGATATAAACATTCTAATATCAAGGACTTGAGTGTTATTTTATATTATTATATATTTCACGTTCTTTAGTTATTTTTTTCTTTATCACATTAAGTTTTATCATATTAAGTTTTATCTTATTAAGTTTCATCATATAATGTTTTATCAAAAGATAATTTAAATTTTTTTTCACTAACTATTGATTCATCATCATCATCATAAATTGTTTCTTCATCATCATCATAAATTGTTTCTTCATCATCATAAATTACACTTTTTGGTATAGGATGCCCTTCCATGATAGGATACCAGTCTCTTATTGGAATATCTAATTCTAAATTACATCTTTTATCTGTTAATAATATAATAGAGAAAAATATTGGTCTTTGATCTCTTTTGGAAAATTTAATAACACCACCATAATCTGAATCACTTTTAGTTTTTATTAAAGATGATAAAATTTTAAATTGATTAGATGTAAATCCTAATTTAAATTTTGTAGACCCGACGCATAGTTGTCTAACAGTATCTTCAACTATACCATCATTATTATTTTCAATTGTAAGAAAATGAAATTTAGATAAATTTTTATAATTACTAATATTTTATAATCTTTTTTACCATTTACACCTTTTTCAGATGTTACAGAATCATCATTATTATCATAATATTCTTTAAGATCGGGCAAAGCCCTAGAACCTTCGGTTCGTTTATTATGAATATGATTATGGTCATTGTTAATAGTATAAGGTGTTGTCCACATATAAATTTTTTCTTGTTGAGCTAAGCCATTTATGTAAGATTTTAACAAATTAATATTTAAGTTTGAATATAATCCTATATACGTATCATCATCATATCTTTGCGGCATTTCTAATGTTTCTTGTTTATAAATTGTATCTCTATAATAAACTTGACATAATAATTCTTCATTATGTTTTTTACTCTCTATGTGAATGTTATATTGATTTTGATCGTCAACAAATAATCTAATTTTTTCTTTCGAAAAAGATTTTAATTTTTTAACTAATTCTTTAATATTGATATAATTAATAATTTTAGTTTCTATCCAATCAGTATTACTAATTGGTAACACTGCTCTAATAAATCCATAAACATTATTATGACCTATTATAACCATATTTTCTTTATTTAATTCAACATAAGCTACATCATTATATTTACTTACAATCTCCATAAATTTAATAAATGGATCCCCCGGAAATAAACAATAATTAGTTTCTATAGAAGGTAAACCTTTAGTCTGTTCTCTAAATATTTCGGCTTGTAATTGAAATAAAATATTAACATCTATACATGGATTATTATTATTATTATTATCAAAACATTTATTTTCAAATCCCGTTGATCTCGTCGAATAAGAAGAACAGGATGATGCGGGCGAATATAATTTTTTTAAATTTGGATTTTCCATTTTTTTATTTTTATTAGAAGAAATTTTATTTTTTTTATTGTTAAAAAATGATGTTACCAAATGTTGGTGGAGGTGCATATATCCCGAATAATCGTGAATTAGAAATAGAGATAGAAAATTATATTATGAAAACTGGAGACGTTTTATCTGGTCCATTGCATCTTTCTATTCTTCCACAACAAAATACAGAGTTAACAAATAAACAATATGTTGATACACAAATCAATGATTTAAAGGAAAAATATATAAACGATGTTTTGGTTCCACTGATGAATGAATTAAAGTTGCTAAAACTTAATGACAAATCATTAAACGAAAAATTATTAAAACTTGATAAAAAGGATAGAGAGCTAGAAGCAGATATAGCAAAACTTTTTAAAAAGATTTCAGAACAATCAAAAATTTTAATATTACTTTCTATAAAGTTAAAATCTGCAGTCATTAAAAATAAACATCAGATCAAAATGTTAGAAGAACAATTAGAAGATGAAATAGAAAAACTTCCTGAAAGAATTAAAAAAAATTTAAAGCAGTTACAAACTACATTCCAAAAAAGTGTTGATGAATTAAGTTCTAAAATTACTCAACAAATGAAAAAGATGAATAGAATAATAAATGAAGTAAACTCACTTAATGAAAAAGTTGATAAAATGAAAAATCTTAAAATCAATTTAGAAAATGAATTAAAGAAAAATTTACAAGAAAACTCTAAAGAAAATAAAGAACAGTTAGATGCTGATAAAAGACAATTAGATGTTCTTAAAATTATGTTAAATGCTCTTAAAACGGCGTTGAAGATTAATCAGCAGAAAATGCAAGTTAATAGAAAAGAAATTAAAGTACATCACACGCTGCTTGACGCAATAGATAAAGTGCAACAGGCAATTAATAAAGTTATCTCGAAGTTGTTGTCCATTCACAAACGTAAATCTTGAACGGACCAAAGGTCCTCAGGTTACTAACCAATCGGAGCGAAGCTCCTCGAGGCTTTAGCCGATCGGACCAAAGGTCCTCAGGTTACTAACCAATCGGAGCGAAGCTCCTCGAGGCTTTAGCCGATCGTAGATATTTTTCCCAAAAGTCAAATTTAATCCTAAAAAATGCCTATAATTTATAAACACAATCTTAAACATTTTGCATCAAATAATAAAATTGCTCATGAACCATCTCAGAAACCTGTGTACCATTATGATAGTGTAGAAACTGTCGGAACACAAAAGTTCCTAGGCACCGCAGGTGCCTTCCAAAAAGAAGGGGATGGAATCTTTTCTGGTATTGGAAGTATCGTTAACTTAATTAAAAATAATAAAGATTTGATTACATCTGCTGCAAAAGGAGCAGCTGCTATAGGTAGTACAGCTAGTGCAATATCAAATGCTGTTAAATCACAAAACGAATTAAAACAACTAGAAGCTATTCGTAAACTCAAGAATGATTCTGAAGAACTAAAAAATTTAAAAAAACTTTCAGAGGAAACAAAAAACAAAATTGCTAACATAGCTGTTGGGGAAACCTTGAGGAGCGGAGCTCCGTCTGATAGTAAACATAATGAAAAAACAATTGAAGAAATAAGAGGTAATGGCGTCAGCAGCAACCTTCGGTCTAACCAGCAAAGCTGTAGCGGAGCTGGTCTAGCAAAATTCTAAAAATTATATTTTAGTAAAATTTTTTAGTAATTTTTTTAGTAAAATTTTTTTCTGTGTGTGAGAAAAACAAAAAGTCAAATTATTTTTTATAAAAATGTCTTCGCTTATCGAAAATAAATTTAGATTAGACGATCCTCCGTTCGTCAGTTATAATCAAAAAAAGAATGACTATATAAGAATTGCTATGAATCCCGGATCTTCCAGTAGAGTAAATACTGGGGGAGATTTAATCTTTGAAGTTGATAATCAGCAGAGTTATTTATATTTACCTGATTCATTTTTACACTGTGAATATTCTTTATATAGTGATGCTAATTTTACAACACCATTACCAGATACCGATAATATTACACTAGAAAATATTTTTTTCCAAGATTATTTACACAAATGCGTTTAGATGTTGCAACTCAAAATATAGAAACAATAAGTGATTCTCCAGGTGTAATTGATACAATGCTTAGATTTATAACAATTGGTGAAAATAATAAAAAGTATGAAATCGAAGGTTGGTTTCCTGATACTAATGATGGTATAATTGTTGATGATTTAACTCACGCCGGAACAGATGCCGCAGGAATTGCGAAAGATGTAGAAAATATTGCAAAACATTTAAATAAAACAAATAATGAAGCATATAAAGAAAGACGTGAATTTAACAAGAAAAGTAAACAGACAGTTAATTGGTCATTGTCTCCATTATTCGGATATTTAGATTATGATAAAATATCATATCAATTAAAATTTAAATTAATAATTCATCGTACAGCAAATAATGAATTAATCTTTTTTGGTAAGACTGGAAAAAAAGCATATTTAAAAATTGATAGACTTGAATGGTGGATTAAGCATATTACTCCTAGTTTAGAAATTGAATCAGCTATTGCAAAAAGATTAAATACTAACAAACCAATTCCAGTAAATTTTCTAAAGCGTACTGCTAGTTCAGTAACTTTTTCCGAACAAAGATTTAACTGGCATTTTACTAGAACTGCGAATACTCCAAGATATTTATTACTAACATTTCAAAGAAATAATTCTCCAAGTTTTGATAAGAACAACAATCTTTTTCATATTAATACAATTCGAAGTTTACAAGTTTCATTAAATCAAACTCGATATCCAATTGATCCATTAAGATTCGATGATACCAATAATCAATTTATGGAAGGATATGATTCTTATCGAAATCTTTGTATAGAATTTGGAGTTGAACCACAATTAACTCCTGGAGATTGGAGACATTTATATCCTGTTTTCTGTTTCGATTTAAGTGCACAATCTGAAGATATTATCAAGACTGGTTGTGATGTTACAATTACTATTGAAAAAAAAGATTCCACAACTTCATTGATGGCTTATGGTTTATTGCTAGAAGATGTAAAATATTCTATTGAAATTCTTAATGGAAAGATGGCTAGGATCGGCTAAAGCCAGAGGAGCTTCGCTCCGATAGGTTAAAGCCCAAGACTTAGTCGATTAATTAATTTTTTTCATAACTAGAATAGATTAAAATTTTTGTTAACTTAAAAATTCTTAACTTAAAAATTTTTTCATAACTAGAATAGATTAAAAAAAATTCTTAACTTAAAATTTTTTCATAACTAGAATAGATTTAAATTTTTGATAACTTAAAATTTTTTTATTAAAAATGTCGCAAGCGAAAAGTAATATTAATAATAAAACTGTTGAATTAAAATTACGTAATATTGTTGACAAAAATACCCCTGAAACTATTACTATTAATAAAAAAAAGTATTACATAAGTAAACCAATGATAGAGAATATTCAATTACAAGAAGAAAAGAATGGCGGGATTCTCCCATTAATTCCACTAATAATAGGTGGCATAGCAGCTGCAGGAAGTGTTGCAGGTGGGACAGCTGGTATTGTCCAAGCAGTAAATAAAAATAAATCAGAGAAGGCGGCATTAGAAGAACAAAAACGACATAATAGAGAGTTAGAGAAAGTTGCTAGGGGCGAAGGAGTAGTAGATAATTTTATTAGTAAATTAAAATTAGTTGATGAAGGAAAACGAGTTCTTAAAAATATTCTCCACAATGTTGATGATTTAATTGAAATTAAAGAAACTAAGGATGGTTCTGGAATATATCTAAGTCCTAGTATGATTCGGTAATAACCTCAGGACCTTTGGTCCATAAGGTAAAACATTTATTTTATCTTTTAAAATGAATTCTACAAATTCCGAAAATTTAACTAAATTAAAAATTTCTAATTTAGATTTATTGAATTATCTATTAAACAAAAATAAAAACTCAAATTGTCAGCATATTGGAGGTGACAAGAACAAAGTTCCATACCACTTCGGTGGTGATATACAAAAAACATTAGAAAACTTTCCTGGCTTTATTTGGAGTAAATATTCGAAAGAAAAACATCTTCCTGGTCATTCATATACTGGTCCAGGAACTCGATTAGATATAAGACTAGATGAGAATAATAATCCGAAACCAGGTGAAGAACCGATAAATAGAGTAGATGCCGCAGCTTACAGGCATGATTTAGCTTATCGAAATCATGATCTAAGTTCTCGACATGCAGCTGATAAGAAGATGATTCAAGAATTAGATAGTATTCAAAATCCTACATTTAGAGAAAAAATTGAAAGAATGTTTGTTAAGAAAGCTTTACAAGCTAAAATATTATTCGGTCAGGGTTTAAATGAAACGACAGCAAATGAAACGACAGCAAAGCTGTCTGAGAGCAACGCTCGAACCTACGCGTCTGAAATTCATAAAGAATACAGAAGGCCTAAATATTTATTAAAAGTAAAAGTATTTAATAAAGATGATATTTGGAGTGCTGATCTTATTCATATGCCGAATGAAAGGGACTACAAATACGCATTGACCGTTATAGATTTATATACACGATATGCTTGGGTAAAGCCTTTAAAAAATAAAAGTGGTCTATCAGTTAAATATGCGTTTGAAGGAGTCTTTAAAGAAAGTAATAGAAAGCCAAGGAAATTGTTTGTTGATAAAGGATCGGAATTTTATAACCGAAACGTTCAGCCACTATTTGAAACTGTTTATTCAACTGAAAATGCAGGGAAGGCCGTAGTGATAGAAAGATTCAATCGGACGTTGAAAAATATAATTTTCAAAAAATTTACTCAGCAAGGAAATCAGAAATGGTTGAAGATATTACCAGGAGTTGTAGAAGAGTACAATAATAAAGTTCATTCTGGTATTGAAGAAACCCCAAAGAATGCTTCTGACGACCCTGATTTGATACGAAAGAAAATATTCGAGAATAATAATTTGAATGAGAGTAATCCGAATTTGCAGAAACTTAAGCCGAAATTTAAAATTGGAGATAGAGTTAGAATATTTAAATATAAGAACAAATTTGAAAAGGGCTTCGTCGGATACTGGACGAAAGAGATATTTGAAATTTGTAAAATAAATCAAAGTTATCCGTTTACTTATGAAATTAAAGATTTAGATAATGAGGATATCAGAGGCCGTTTTTATCAAAATGAATTACAACGAACTGATTTTTAATTATCATTATTATTATTGGAACTAACGTTTCGGGAATGAAATTCCCTTGTTAGGCGTAGCCATAGAACCTACGGTTCGTTCAATTCTAACATTATATCTAGAAATGGTACTCCTTCCTGTAATTTAAATAAAACATAAAGACATAATTGTCCACAATAAGTAGTGCCTGGTGTTTGAATTTGAAACGTATTGTATGTTCCCGTTCCAAGTAATTCTTTTACTTCATTTGTAGGTGGAAGCCCGTATGAGTCAAAATAATAGTTCTGCTGATGATTTTTAACGCCTGCTGACCAATGTACACCTTTTTCATTTGACGTATGAAGATTTGTTATGAAATTTACAGTTATTGATGACCTATTTTTTAGGAATTGTAATTCGTTTCTCATTAGAACATGTAAATTCTTTATTCCTAATTCATTTGCGATTTTCTTTAGGTCGAAATTTGTCGTAGTTTGCGTTCCATATAATTTAAAAAACTCATTTATGTTGCTCATTTTATAATAAAAAAATTTCTTAAGAGACCCCTAGAAGACAGAGGGGGGGGTATTGATTTAAAACTATTCTCTAATGATGTCTTTCCTTACTACTTAGTCAGAAGGGGGTATTGATTTAAAACATTTTTATAATGATGACTTTCCTTACTACTTGGGGGGGGTATTGATTTAAAACTGGTCTCTAATGATGTCTTTCCTTACTACTTATTCAATTTTGAAATGATTTACTTTAATCTAAATTTAAACGTTACATTGTTGCATTGTAGCAGTAGAGTTGGTGTTTCGCTCATCTTTTATCAATAGTAATTCATTACTCATCAATATGTGAAAATTCTTTATTCCCAATTGCTTAGCAATCTCATTTAAATCGAAATTTAATGTGGTTTTGTTTGCTGTATATTTTTAGAATGTCTCTAATGTTTCTCATTTTTATAGAAGATACAATGTTTCTATTATATTCCCGTAAATGAGAAATTAAAAACAACACATGGATATTTCAATTTGGTTACAACCACTTTGCATACATTCAATTTGGATACATTGAACTACATGTAAATTTGTCCACGCGAGGACAAGGTTTCATTGGATGAGAGAAAAATGACGTCATATAACAACATAATGAAAATGATTGAAAACAGGAAATAACATTGCATTTAAAACAGGAAATAACATTGCATTTAAAACAGGAAATAACATTGCATTTAAAATAGGAAATAACATTGCATTTAAAACAGGAAATAACATTGCATATAACAACATAATGAAAATGATTGAAAACAGGAAATAACATTGCATTTAAAACAGGAAATAACATTGCATATAAGATACAATTTTTCTAAACAATAGGATTTCTGTCCACGCGAGGACAAGGTTTCATTGGATGAAACACTCTATTGTATTTACATGTGCAAGAGGAAATAACATTGCATTTAAAACAGAGGGGTTTAAAGAATGATAAATTTTCTTCACAGCGCGTCATTTGATTAGTTGAATGGCGCAGTATTTTAGCTGAATGGCGCACCATTATTCAAGAGAATATAATGGTCTAACATTGAAAATAAAGTGTCTTGCGGCCGTATCGCAATAACAATAGCGGAGTTTAACATCCAAATTTCATTGAATATGTCAGCGCGGTATTATCGCTAAATGACGCACCATTGTTTGAGAGAAGAATGAAATCATTTGGAATGTCACATAATTGCTTTACACAATGAATTTGGTTGCCGCAGCAAAATTCTCCATCCGTAGTCAATCTTCCAATATAGTTAGGTCGCGTTTTTAAAAGTACAATAGAAACAGACACCCTACAAAGCATAGGAAAATTGTCTGCTAATTTTACCTAATTGAAATGAAACTTCGGTAATTGATCACTATAAAAATATGTCTTGTCATTAGCACAAAGAGATAGAAGATAGTTCATGTGCTTACCGATAAAAATTTTACACATAACACTGAGTGAATTGTTTCTTTTTTCATGCAACAAGAATTTGTGTAAGTTTACAATTGTATTATTCTCTCCACCATTTGGCTCTATGAAATCACTCAAAGAATCTGTAAATTCATGCCTCTCAAAATATATTCCTCTTGAATTCCTCTCGTAATTTTTTCATCCTCCCTGGCAACGATTGTTTTCTTCTATCTTCAAATTGATCTTGTCTCATTTTGAGAAATATATGACGAGAGCGTTTTAACACAACCTTCACTGGCAAGAAACACTGTTAAATTAAATAAGTCTTCAGCACAATTGTTTGAAATAGCCATATCGATTATTGTTGTTGTGTATTGTTACACGGCATTGCAGCCGGAGTAGGATTTGCTGGTTATATATTTCACGTCTTACAAATGTCTAAGTGGGTGTAGCAGCTGTTTGTTCTTTCATACATTGTTTCCTTTCAAATGTTTGAGTTGGAGGACACAGCTCCTTACACTGAAATGCATTTCATTCATAAATGCGAGAAAAGCAGATGTTCTCTACAATTGAATGACAATTGTAAAAGTACCTAAACTTATTGTTAAGAATATGTCAATTCCTTCAAATATTTTTAGTCACATGATATATTTTAAAAACCTGAAAAATGGATTTAAAAGACGTTTTTAAAAATACTAATTTTCGGTGTCCTAGAACGGTCATGATTTTGGCGGGGGTGAAAAAATCGAACCGAAGGTTCTAGGGCTTCGCCCGATTGTAATTCTCAAATTTTGAGATTCTTAACTTTTATGATTTTTTCGGTGTCCTGGAACGGTCATGATTTTGGGGGCGGGTGAAAATCGAACCGAAGGTTCTAGGGCTTCGCCCGATTGTAATTCTCAAATTTGAGATTTTGAAAAATTTGAAAAATTGGGTATTTTTAAAAACGCCCAAATCGGAGCGAAGCTCCTCTGGCTTTAGCCGATTTATGAATTTAGGTCTTCATAACCTGAAAAAGGGTTCAAATTCATGAATTTATGTCGTTTTTAAAAGTACCATTTTTAAAAAATGGTACTTTTTGAATGGACTAAATTCATGTATTTAGGTCTTAAAAACCTGAAAAAAGGGTCTAAATTCATGAATTTATGTCGTTTTTAAAGATACTAATTTTTTTGATTTTATGGTGTCCTGGAACGGTCTAAATTCATGTATTTAGGTCTTAAAAACCTGAAAAAGGGTCTAAATTCATGAATTTATGTCGTTTTTAAAAAGTACCATTTTTGAAAAATGGTACTTTTTGAATGGACTAAATTCATGTATTTAGGTCTTAAAAACCTGAAAAAAGGGTCTAAATTCATGAATTTATGTCGTTTTTAAAGATACTAATTTTTTTGAATTTTATGGTGTCCTGGAACGGTCTTTTATCCATTACTGAAGATCGGTGCCGAGGGGGGGACGTCAGCGAAAATTTTTTCTCTCCGATTGCTTTCAAATTCACCATACCGATGCAGAATTTCACGCTGAATCCGAATCTGGCCTCCGTTTTCCCATCCGATGCCTCGTTTTGGCTTTACAGCCCAAAACGTCCAAAATTCTAACTCTGTCGTTTTTTCGAAAAATGTTGAAAATTTTTTCTCTCCGATTGACTTGAAACTCACCATGTTGATAGAGAGTTTGACGCTGATTCCAAATCTGAAATCCGTTTTCCCATCCGATGCTTCGTTTTGGCGCTACAGCCCAAAACGTCCAAAATTCTAACTCTGTCGTTTTTTCGAAAAATGTTGAAAATTTTTTCTCTCCGATTGACTTGAAACTCACCATGTTGATAGAGAATTTGACGCTGATTCCAAATCTGAAATCCGTTTTCCCATCCGATGCTTCGTTTTGAAGGTACAGCCCAAAACGTCCAAAATTCTAACTCTGTCGTTTTTCGTCAATCTCCCAAAATCTTAAATGGCGTCTCACATCTAAACGAAGACAGATATGAACAAGCCGTTTCTTTCAGTGAATTTGTCTCACTCTTAGCTTTCAAACGAGCTATTGCACGACAAAATCCGTCCACTGGAAGCCAAGATCGAAGCTAGCTCTCCCGAGGGGGGGGGACGTCAGCGAAAACTTTTCCTCTCCGATTGCTTTCAAATTCACCATACAGATGCAGAATTTCACGCTGAATCCGAATCTGGCCTCCGTTTTCCCATCCGATGCCTCGTTTTGGCGCTACAGCCCAAAACGTCCAAAATTCTAACTCTGTCGTTTTTCGCCAATCTCCCAAAATCTTAAATGGCGTCTCACATCTAAACGAAGACAGATATAAACCTGCCGTTTCTTTCAGTGAATTTGTCTCACTCTTAGCTTTCAAACGAGCTATTGCACGACAAAATCCGTCCACTAGAAGCAAAGTTGGAAGATCGGTGCCGAGGGGGAGACGTCAGCGAAAATTTTTTCTCTCACCGATTGCTTTCAAATTCACCATACAGATGCAGAATTTCACGCTGAATCCGAATCTGGCCTCCGTTTTCCCATCCGATGCTTCGTTTTGGAGCTGCAGCCCAAAACGTCCAAAATTCTAACTCTGTCGTTTTTTCGAAAAATGTTGAAAATTTTTTCTCTCCGATTGACTTGAAACTCACCATGTTGATAGAGAATTTGACGCTGATTTCAAATCTGAAATCTGTTTTCCCATCCGATGCTTCGTTTTGAAGCTACAGCCCAAAACGTCCAAAATTCTAACTCTGTCGTTTTTTCGACAATCTCCCAAACTCTTAAATGGCGTCTCACATCTAAACGAAGACAGATATGAACAAACCGTTTCTTTCAGTGAATTTCTCTCACTCTTAGCTTTCAAACGAGCTATTGCACGACAAAATCCGTTCACTGGAAGCCAAGATCGAAGCTAGCTCTCCCGAGGGGGGGACGTCAGCGAAAACTTTTCTCTCCGATTGCTTTCAAATTCACCATTCCGATGCAGAATTTCACGCTGAATCCGAATCTGGCCTCCGTTTTCCCATCCGATGCTTCGTTTTGGAGCTACAGCCCAAAACGTCCAAAATTCTAACTCTGTCGTTTTTCGCCAATCACCCAAAATCTTAAATGGCGTCTCACATGTAAACCAAGACAGATATAAACCAGCCGTTTCTTTCAGTGAATTTGTCTCACTCTTAGCTTTCAAACGAGCTATTGCACGACAAAATCCGTCCACTAGAAGCAAAGTTGGAAGATCGGTGCCGAGGGGGAGACGTCAGCGAAAATTTTTTCTCTCCGATTGCTTTCAAATTCACCATACCGATGCAGAATTTCACGCTGAATCCGAATCTGGCCTCCGTTTTCCCATCCGATGCCTCGTTTTGGCGCTACAGCCCAAAACGTCCAAAATTCTAACTCTGTCGTTTTTTCGAAAAATGTTGAAAAATTTTTCTCTCCGATTGATTTGAAACTCACCATGTTGATAGAGAATTTGACGCTGATTCCAAATCTGAAATCCGTTTTCCCATCCGATGCTTCGTTTTGAAGCTACAGCCCAAAACGTCCAAAATTCTAACTCTGTCGTTTTTCGCCAATCTCCCAAAATCTTAAATGGCGTCTCACATCTAAACGAAGACAGATATGAACCAGCCGTTTCTTTCAGTGAATTTCTCTCACTCTTAGCTTTCAAACGAGCTATTGCACGACAAAATCCGTCTACTAGAAGCAAAGTTGGAAGATCGGTGCCGAGGGGGGGACGTCAGCGAAAACTTTTCTCTCCGATTGCTTTCAAATTCACCATTCCGATGCAGAATTTCACGCTGAATCCGAATCTGGCCTCCGTTTTCCCATCCGATGCCTCGTTTTGGCGCTACAGCCCAAAACGTCCAAAATTCTAACTCTGTCGTTTTTCGCCAATCTCCCAAAATCTTAAATGGCGTCTCACATCTAAACGAAGACAGATATGAACAAGCCGTTTCTTTCAGTGAATTTGTCTCACTCTTAGCTTTCAAACGAGCTATTGCACGACAAAATCCGTTCACTGGAAGCCAAGATCGAAGCTAGCTCTCCCGGGGGGGGAGACGTCAGCGAAAATTTTTTCTCTCCGATTGCTTTCAAATTCACCATACCGATGCAGAATTTCACGCTGAATCCGAATCTGGCCTCCGTTTTCCCATCCGATGCTTCGTTTTGGAGCTACAGCCCAAAACGTCCAAAATTCTAACTCTGTCGTTTTTCGCCAATCTCCCAAAATCTTAAATGGCGTCTCACATCTAAACGAAGACAGATATGAACAAACCGTTTCTTTCAGTGAATTTCTCTCACTCTTAGCTTTCAAACGAGCTATTGCGCGACAAAATCCGTCCACTAGAAGCAAAGTTGGAAGATCGGTGCCGAGGGGGAGGGACGTCAGCGAAAATTTTTTCTCCCCTATTGCTTTCAAATTCACCATACCGATGCAGAATTTCACGCTGAATCCGAATCTGGCCTCCGTTTTCCCATCCGATGCCTCGTTTTGGAGCTACAGCCCAAAACGTCCAAAATTCTAACTCTGTCGTTTTTTCGAAAAATGTTGAAAATTTTTTCTCTCCGATTGACTTGAAACTCACCATGTTGATAGAGAATTTGACGCTGATTCCAAATCTGAAATCCGCTTTCCCATCCGATGCTTCGTTTTGAAGCTACAGCCCAAAACGTCCAAAATTCTAACTCTGTCGTTTTTCGCCAATCTCCCAAAATCTTAAATGGCGTCTCACATCTAAACGAAGACAGATATGAACCAGCCGTTTCTTTCAGTGAATTTGTCTCACTCTTAGCTTTCAAACGAGCTATTGCACGACAAAATCCGTCCACTAGAAGCCAAGATCGAAGCTAGCTCTCCCGAGGGGGGGACGTCAGCGAAAATTTTTTCTCTCCGATTGCTTTCAAATTCACCATACCGATGCAGAATTTCACGCTGAATCCGAATCTGGCCTCCGTTTTCCCATCCGATGCCTCGTTTTGGCGCTACAGCCCAAAACGTCCAAAATTCTAACTCTGTCGTTTTTTCGAAAAATGTTGAAAACTTTTTCTCTCCGATTGACTTGAAACTCACCATGTTGATAGAGAATTTGACGCTGATTCCAAATCTGAAATCCGTTTCCCCATCCGATGCTTCGTTTTGAAGCTACAGCCCAAAACGTCCAAAATTCTAACTCTGTCGTTTTTTCGACAATCTCCCAAAATCTTAAATGGCGTCTCACATCTAAACGAAGACAGATATGAACCAGCCGTTTCTTTCAGTGAATTTCTCTCACTCTTAGCTTTCAAACGAGCTATTGCACGACAAAATCCGTTCACTGGAAGCCAAGATCGAAGCTAGCTCTCCCGAGGGGGGGACGTCAGCGAAAACTTTTCTCTCCGATTGCTTTCAAATTCACCATACCGATGCAGAATTTCACGCTGAATCCGAATCTGGCCTCCGTTTTCCCATCCGATGCTTCGTTTTGGAGCTACAGCCCAAAACGTCCAAAATTCTAACTCTGTCGTTTTTCGCCAATCTCCCAAAATCTTAAATGGCGTCTCACATCTAAACGAAGACAGATATGAACAAACCGTTTCTTTCAGTGAATTTGTCTCACTCTTAGCTTTCAAACGAGCTATTGCACGACAAAATCCGTCCACTGGAAGCCAAGATCGAAGCTAGCTCTCCCGAGGGGGGGACGTCAGCGAAAACTTTTCTCTCCGATTGCTTTCAAATTCACCATACCGATGCAGAATTTCACGCTGAATCCGAATCTGGCCTCCGTTTTCCCATCCGATGCCTCGTTTTGGAGCTACAGCCCAAAACGTCCAAAATTCTAACTCTGTCGTTTTTCGCCAATCTCCCAAAATCTTAAATGGCGTCTCACATCTAAACGAAGACAGATATGAACAAGCCGTTTCTTTCAGTGAATTTGTCTCACTCTTAGCTTTCAAACGAGCTATTGCACGACAAAATCCGTCCACTAGAAGCAAAGTTGGAAGATCGGTGCCGAGGGGGGGACGTCAGCGAAAATTTTTTCTCTCCGATTGCTTTCAAATTCACCATACAGATGCAGAATTTCACGCTGAATCCGAATCTGGCCTCCGTTTTCCCATCCGATGCCTCGTTTTGGCGCTACAGCCCAAAACGTCCAAAATTCTAACTCTGTCGTTTTTTCGAAAAATGTTGAAAAATTTTTCTCTCCGATTGACTTGAAACTCACCATGTTGATAGAGAATTTGACGCTGATTCCAAATCTGAAATCCGTTTTCCCATCCGATGCTTCGTTTTGAAGCTACAGCCCAAAACGTCCAAAATTCTAACTCTGTCGTTTTTCAACAATCTCCCAAACTCTTAAATGGCGTCTCACATCTAAACGAAGACAGATATGAACAAGCCGTTTCTTTCAGTGAATTTGTCTCACTCTTAGCTTTCAAACGAGCTATTGCACGACAAAATCCGTTCACTGGAAGCCAAGATCGAAGCTAGCTCTCCCGAGAGGGGGACGTCAGCGAAACTTTTTCTCTCCGATTATTTTCAAATTCACCATTCCGATGCAGAATTTCACGCTGAATCCGAATCTGGCCTCCGTTTTCCCATCCGATGCTTCGTTATGGCGCTACAGCCCAAAACGTCCAAAATTCTAACTCTGTCGTTTTTTCGCCAATCCCCCAAAATCTTAGATGGCGTCTCACATCTAAACGAAGACAGATATGAACAAGCCGTTTCTTTCAGTGAATTTCTCTCACTCTTAGCTTTCAAACGAGCTATTGCACGACAAAATCCGTCTACTAGAAGCAAAGTTGGAAGATCGGTGCCGAGGGGGGGACGTCAGCGAAAATTTTTTCTCTCCGATTGCTTTCAAATTCACCATACCGATGCAGAATTTCACGCTGAATCCGAATCTGGCCTCCGTTTTCCCATCCGATGCCTCGTTTTGGAGCTACAGCCCAAAACGTCCAAAATTCTAACTCTGTCGTTTTTTTCGAAAAATGTTGAAAATTTTTTCTCTCCGATTGACTTGAAACTCACCATGTTGATAGAGAATTTGACGCTGATTCCAAATCTGAAATCCGTTTCCCCATCCGATGCTTCGTTTTGAAGCTACAGCCGAAAACGTCCAAAATTCTAACTCTGTCGTTTTTCGCCAATCTCCCAAAATCTTAAATGGCGTCTCACATCTAAACGAAGACAGATATGAACCAGCCGTTTCTTTCAGTGAATTTCTCTCACTCTTAGCTTTCAAACGAGCTATTGCACGACAAAATCCGTTCACTAGAAGCCAAGATCGAAGCTAGCTCTCCCGAGGGGGGGACGTCAGCGAAAATTTTTTCTCTCCGATTGCTTTCAAATTCACCATACAGATGCAGAATTTCACGCTGAATCCGAATCTGGCCTCCGTTTTCCCATCCGATGCCTCGTTTTGGCGCTACAGCCCAAAACGTCCAAAATTCTAACTCTGTCGTTTTTCGCCAATCTCCCAAAATCTTAAATGGCGTCTCACATCTAAACGAAGACAGATATGAACAAGCCGTTTCTTTCAGTGAATTTCTCTCACTCTTAGCTTTCAAACGAGCTATTGCACGACAAAATCCGTCTACTAGAAGCAAAGTTGGAAGATCGGTGCCGAGGGGGGGACGTCAGCGAAAATTTTTTCTCTCCGATTGCTTTCAAATTCACCATACCGATGCAGAATTTCACGCTGAATCCGAATCTGGCCTCCGTTTTCCCATCCGATGCCTCGTTTTGGCGCTACAGCCCAAAACGTCCAAAATTCTAACTCTGTCGTTTTTTCGAAAAATGTTGAAAATTTTTTCTCTCCGATTGACTTGAAACTCACCATGTTGATAGAGAATTTGACGCTGATTCCAAATCTGAAATCCGTTTCCCCATCCGATGCTTCGTTTTGAAGCTACAGCCGAAAACGTCCAAAATTCTAACTCTGTCGTTTTTCGCCAATCTCCCAAAATCTTAAATGGCGTCTCACATCTAAACGAAGACAGATATGAACAAGCCGTTTCTTTCAGTGAATTTGTCTCACTCTTAGCTTTCAAACGAGCTATTGCACGACAAAATCCGTTCACTGGAAGCAAAGTTGGAAGATCAGTGCCGAGGGGGGGGACGTCAGCGAAAACTTTTCTCTCCGATTGCTTTCAAATTCACCATACCGATGCAGAATTTCACGCTGAATCCGAATCTGGCCTCCGTTTTCCCATCCGATGCCTCGTTTTGGCGCTACAGCCCAAAACGTCCAAAATTCTAACTCTGTCGTTTTTCGCCAATCTCCCAAAATCTTAAATGGCGTCTCACATCTAAACGAAGACAGATATGAACAAGCCGTTTCTTTCAGTGAATTTGTCTCACTCTTAGCTTTCAAACGAGCTATTGCACGACAAAATCCGTCCACTAGAAGCAAAGTTGGAAGATCGGTGCCGAGGGGGGGACGTCAGCGAAAATTTTTTCTCTCCGATTGCTTTCAAATTCACCATACCGATGCAGAATTTCACGCTGAATCCGAATCTGGCCTCCGTTTTCCCATCCGATGCCTCGTTTTGGCGCTACAGCCCAAAACGTCCAAAATTCTAACTCTGTCGTTTTTTTCGAAAAATGTTGAAAATTTTTTCTCTCCGATTGACTTGAAACTCACCATGTTGATAGAGAATTTGACGCTGATTCCAAATCTGAAATCCGTTTTCCCATCCGATGCTTCGTTTTGAAGCTACAGCCCAAAACGTCCAAAATTCTAACTCTGTCGTTTTTCGCCAATCTCCCAAACTCTTAAATGGCGTCTCACATCTAAACGAAGACAGATATGAACAAGCCGTTTCTTTCAGTGAATTTGTCTCACTCTTAGCTTTCAAACGAGCTATTGCACGACAAAATCCGTCTACTAGAAGCAAAGTTGGAAGATCGGTGCCGAGGGGGGGACGTCAGCGAAAATTTTTTCTCTCCGATTGCTTTCAAATTCACCATACCGATGCAGAATTTCACGCTGAATCCGAATCTGGCCTCCGTTTTCCCATCCGATGCCTCGTTTTGGAGCTACAGCCCAAAACGTCCAAAATTCTAACTCTGTCGTTTTTTCGCCAATCCCCAAAATCTTAAATGGCGTCTCACATCTAAACGAAGACAGATATGAACAAACCGTTTCTTTCAGTGAATTTGTCTCACTCTTAGCTTTCAAACGAGCTATTGCACGACAAATTCCGTCTACTAGAAGCCAAGATCGAAGCTAGCTCTGCCGAGGGGGAGACGTCAGCGAAACTTTTTCTCTCCGATTGCTTTCAAATTCACCATACCGATGCAGAATTTCACGCTGAATCCGAATCTGGCCTCCGTTTTCCCATCCGATGCCTCGTTTTGGAGCTACAGCCCAAAACGTCCAAAATTCTAACTCTGCCGTATTTTCGAAAAATGTTGAAAATTTTTCTCTCCGATTGACTTGAAACTCACCATGTTGATAGAGAATTTGACGCTGATTCCAAATCTGAAATCCGTTTCCCCATCCGATGCTTCGTTTTGAAGCTACAGCCGAAAACGTCCAAAATTCTAACTCTGTCGTTTTTCAACAATCTCCCAAAATCTTAAATGGCGTCTCACATCTAAACGAAGACAGATATGAACCAGCCGTTTCTTTCAGTGAATTTCTCTCACTCTTAGCTTTCAAGCGAACTATTGCACGACAAAATCCGTCCACTAGAAGCAAAGTTGGAAGATCGGTGCCGAGGGGGGGACGTCAGCGAAAATTTTTTCTCTCCGATTGCTTTCAAATTCACCATACCGATGCAGAATTTCACGCTGAATCCGAATCTGGCCTCCGTTTTCCCATCCGATGCCTCGTTTTGGCGCTACAGCCCAAAACGTCCAAAATTCTAACTCTGTCGTTTTTCGCCAATCTCCCAAAATCTTAAATGGCGTCTCACATCTAAACGAAGACAGATATGAACAAGCCGTTTCTTTCAGTGAATTTGTCTCACTCTTAGCTTTCAAACGAGCTATTGCACGACAAAATCCGTCCACTAGAAGCAAAGTTGGAAGATCGGTGCCGAGGGGGGGACGTCAGCGAAAATTTTTTCTCTCCGATTGCTTTCAAATTCACCATACCGATGCAGAATTTCACGCTGAATCCGAATCTGGCCTCCGTTTTCCCATCCGATGCCTCGTTTTGGCGCTACAGCCCAAAACGTCCAAAATTCTAACTCTGTCGTTTTTTCGAAAAATGTTGAACATTTTTTCTCTCCGATTGACTTGAAACTCACCATGTTGATAGAGAATTTGACGCTGATTCCAAATCTGAAATCCGTTTTCCCATCCGATGCTTCGTTTTGAAGCTACAGCCCAAAACGTCCAAAATTCTAACTCTGTCGTTTTTCGCCAATCTCCCAAAATCTTAAATGGCGTCTCACATCTAAACGAAGACAGATATGAACAAGCCGTTTCTTTCAGTGAATTTCTCTCACTCTTAGCTTTCAAACGAGCTATTGCACGACAAAATCCGTCCACTGGAAGCCAAGATCGAAGCTAGCTCTCCCGAGGGGGAGCACGTCAGCGAAAATTTTTTCTCTCCGATTGCTTTCAAATTCACCATACCGATGCAGAATTTCACGCTGAATCCGAATCTGGCCTCCGTTTTCCCATCCGATGCCTCGTTTTGGAGCTACAGCCGAAAACGTCCAAAATTCTAACTCTGTCGTTTTTTCGCCAATCCCCAAAATCTTAAATGGCGTCTCACATCTAAACGAAGACAGATATGAACAAGCCGTTTCTTTCAGTGAATTTGTCTCACTCTTAGCTTTCAAACGAGCTATTGCACGACAAAATCCGTTCACTAGAAGCAAAGTTGGAAGATCGGTGCCGAGGGGGGACGTCAGCGAAAATTTTTTCTCTCCGATTGCTTTCAAATTCACCATACCGATGCAGAATTTCACGCTGAATCCGAATCTGGCCTCCGTTTTCCCATCCGATGCCTCGTTTTGGCGCTACAGCCCAAAACGTCCAAAATTCTAACTCTGTCGTTTTTTCGAAAAATGTTGAAAATTTTTTCTCTCCGATTGACTTGAAACTCACCATGTTGATAGAGAATTTGACGCTGATTCCAAATCTGAAATCTGCTTTCCCATCCGATGCTTCGTTTTGAAGCTACAGCCCAAAACGTCCAAAATTCTAACTCTGTCGTTTTTTCGACAATCTCCCAAAATCTTAAATGGCGTCTCACATCTAAACGAAGACAGATATGAACCAGCCGTTTCTTTCAGTGAATTTGTCTCACTCTTAGCTTTCAAACGAGCTATTGCACGACAAAATCCGTCCACTAGAAGCAAAGTTGGAAGATCGGTGCCGAGGGGGAGACGTCAGCGAAAATTTTTTCTCTCCGATTGCTTTCAAATTCACCATTCCGATGCAGAATTTCACGCTGAATCCGAATCTGGCCTCCGTTTTCCCATCCGATGCCTCGTTTTGGCGCTACAGCCCAAAACGTCCAAAATTCTAACTCTGTCGTTTTTTCGCCAATCCCCAAAATCTTAAATGGCGTCTCACATCTAAACGAAGACAGATATGAACAAGCCGTTTCTTTCAGTGAATTTCTCTCACTCTTAGCTTTCAAACGAGCTATTGCACGACAAAATCCGTTCACTGGAAGCAAAGATCGAAGCTAGCTCTCCCGAGGGGGGGACGTCAGCGAAAACTTTTCTCTCCGATTGCTTTCAAATTCACCATTCCGATGCAGAATTTCACGCTGAATCCGAATCTGGCCTCCGTTTTCCCATCCGATGCCTCGTTTTGGAGCTACAGCCCAAAACGTCCAAAATTCTAACTCTGTCGTTTTTTCGCCAATCCCCAAAATCTTAAATGGCGTCTCACATCTAAACGAAGACAGATATGAACAAGCCGTTTCTTTCAGTGAATTTCTCTCACTCTTAGCTTTCAAACGAGCTATTGCACGACAAAATCCGTTCACTGGAAGCAAAGTTGGAAGATCGGTGCCGAGGGGGAGACGTCAGCGAAACTTTTTCTCTCCGATTGCTTTCAAATTCACCATACCGATGCAGAATTTCACGCTGAATCCGAATCTGGCCTCCGTTTTCCCATCCGATGCTTCGTTTTGGAGCTACAGCCCAAAACGTCCAAAATTCTAACTCTGTCGTTTTTCGCCAATCTCCCAAAATCTTAAATGGCGTCTCACATCTAAACGAAGACAGATATGAACAAGCCGTTTCTTTCAGTGAATTTCTCTCACTCTTAGCTTTCAAACGAGCTATTGCACGACAAAATCCGTTCACTAGAAGCAAAGTTGGAAGCTAGCTGTGCCGAGGGGGGGACGTCAGCGAAAATTTTTTCTCTCCGATTGCTTTCAAATTCACCATACCGATGCAGAATTTCACGCTGAATCCGAATCTGGCCTCCGTTTTCCCATCCGATGCCTCGTTTTGGAGCTACAGCCCAAAACGTCCAAAATTCTAACTCTGTCGTTTTTTTCGAAAAATGTTGAAAATTTTTTCTCTCCGATTGACTTGAAACTCACCATGTTGATAGAGAATTTGACGCTGATTTCAAATCTGAAATCCGTTTTCCCATCCGATGCTTCGTTTTGAAGCTACAGCCCAAAACGTCCAAAATTCTAACTCTGTCGTTTTTTCGCCAATCTCCCAAAATCTTAAATGGCGTCTCACATCTAAACGAAGACAGATATGAACAAGCCGTTTCTTTCAGTGAATTTGTCTCACTCTTAGCTTTCAAACGAGCTATTGCACGACAAAATCCGTCCACTAGAAGCAAAGTTGGAAGATCGGTGCCGAGGGGGAGACGTCAGCGAAAATTTTTTCTCTCCGATTGCTTTCAAATTCACCATACCGATGCAGAATTTCACGCTGAATCCGAATCTGGCCTCCGTTTTCCCATCCGATGCTTCGTTTTGGAGCTACAGCCCAAAACGTCCAAAATTCTAACTCTGTCGTTTTTTCGCCAATCTCCCAAAATCTTAAATGGCGTCTCACATCTAAACGAAGACAGATATGAACAAACCGTTTCTTTCAGTGAATTTCTCTCACTCTTAGCTTTCAAACGAGCTATTGCACGACAAAATCCGTCTACTAGAAGCAAAGTTGGAAGATCGGTGCCGAGGGGGGGACGTCAGCGAAAATTTTTTCTCTCCGATTGCTTTCAAATTCACCATACCGATGCAGAATTTCACGCTGAATCCGAATCTGGCCTCCGTTTTCCCATCCGATGCCTCGTTTTGGCGCTACAGCCCAAAACGTCCAAAATTCTAACTCTGTCGTTTTTTCGAAAATTGTTGAAAATTTTTTCTCTCCGATTGACTTGAAACTCACCATGTTGATAGAGAATTTGACGCTGATTCCAAATCTGAAATCCGTTTTACCATCCGATGCTTCGTTTTGAAGCTACAGCCGAAAACGTCCAAAATTCTAACTCTGTCGTTTTTCAACAATCTCCCAAACTCTTAAATGGCGTCTGACATCTAAACGAAGACAGATATGAACCAGCCGTTTCTTTCAGTGAATTTGTCTCACTCTTAGCTTTCAAACGAACTATTGCACGACAAAATCCGTCCACTAGAAGCAAAGTTGGAAGATCGGTGCCGAGGGGGGGACGTCAGCGAAAATTTTTTCTCTCCGATTGCTTTCAAATTCACCATACCGATGCAGAATTTCACGCTGAATCCGAATCTGGCCTCCGTTTTCCCATCCGATGCCTCGTTTTGGCGCTACAGCCCAAAACGTCCAAAATTCTAACTCTGTCGTTTTTTTCGAAAAATGTTGAAAATTTTTTCTCTCCGATTGACTTGAAACTCACCATGTTGATAGAGAATTTGACGCTGATTTCAAATCTGAAATCCGTTTTCCCATCCGATGCTTCGTTTTGAAGCTACAGCCCAAAACGTCCAAAATTCTAACTCTGTCGTTTTTCGCCAATCTCCCAAAATCTTAAATGGCGTCTCACATCTAAACGAAGACAGATATGAACAAGCCGTTTCTTTCAGTGAATTTCTCTCACTCTTAGCTTTCAAACGAGCTATTGCACGACAAAATCCGTCCACTAGAAGCAAAGTTGGAAGATCGGTGCCGAGGGGGAGACGTCAGCGAAAATTTTTTCTCTCCGATTGCTTTCAAATTCACCATACAGATGCAGAATTTCACGCTGAATCCGAATCTGGCCTCCGTTTTCCCATCCGATGCCTCGTTTTGGCGCTACAGCCAAAAACGTCCAAAATTCTAACTCTGTCGTTTTTTCGAAAAATGTTGAAAATTTTTTCTCTCCGATTGACTTGAAACTCACCATGTTGATAGAGAATTTGACGCTGATTCCAAATCTGAAATCCGTTTTCCCATCCGATGCTTCGTTTTGAAGCTACAGCCCAAAACGTCCAAAATTCTAACTCTGTCGTTTTTTCGCCAATCTCCCAAAATCTTAAATGGCGTCTCACATCTAAACGAAGACAGATATGAACAAACCGTTTCTTTCAGTGAATTTGTCTCACTCTTAGCTTTCAAACGAGCTATTGCACGACAAAATCCGTCCACTGGAAGCCGAGATCGAAGCTAGCTCTCCCGAGGGGGGAGACGTCAGCGAAAATTTTTTCTCTCCGATTGCTTTCAAATTCACCATACCGATGCAGAATTTCACGCTGAATCCGAATCTGGCCTCCGTTTTCCCATCCGATGCTTCGTTTTGGCGCTACAGCCCAAAACGTCCAAAATTCTAACTCTGTCGTTTTTTCGCCAATCTCCCAAAATCTTAAATGGCGTCTCACATCTAAACGAAGACAGATATGAACAAGCCGTTTCTTTCAGTGAATTTCTCTCACTCTTAGCTTTCAAACGAGCTATTGCACGACAAAATCCGTTCACTAGAAGCAAAGTTGGAAGATCGGTGCCGAGGGGGGACGTCAGCGAAAATTTTTTCTCTCCGATTGCTTTCAAATTCACCATACCGATGCAGAATTTCACGCTGAATCCGAATCTGGCCTCCGTTTTCCCATCCGATGCCTCGTTTTGGCGCTACAGCCCAAAACGTCCAAAATTCTAACTCTGTCGTTTTTTCGAAAAATGTTGAAAATTTTTTCTCTCCGATTGACTTGAAACTCACCATGTTGATAGAGAATTTGACGCTGATTTCAAATCTGAAATCTGCTTTCCCATCCGATGCTTCGTTTTGAAGCTACAGCCCAAAACGTCCAAAATTCTAACTCTGTCGTTTTTTCGACAATCTCCCAAAATCTTAAATGGCGTCTCACATCTAAACGAAGACAGATATGAACCAGCCGTTTCTTTCAGTGAATTTGTCTCACTCTTAGCTTTCAAACGAGCTATTGCACGACAAAATCCGTCCACTAGAAGCAAAGTTGGAAGATCGGTGCCGAGGGGGAGACGTCAGCGAAAATTTTTTCTCTCCGATTGCTTTCAAATTCACCATACCGATGCAGAATTTCACGCTGAATCCGAATCTGGCCTCCGTTTTCCCATCCGATGCTTCGTTTTGGCGCTACAGCCCAAAACGTCCAAAATTCTAACTCTGTCGTTTTTTCGAAAAATGTTGAACATTTTTTCTCTCCGATTGACTTGAAACTCACCATGTTGATAGAGAATTTGACGCTGATTCCAAATCTGAAATCCGTTTTCCCATCCGATGCTTCGTTTTGAAGCTACAGCCCAAAACGTCCAAAATCATAACTCTGTCGTTTTTCGCCAATCTCCCAAAATCTTAAATGGCGTCTCACATCTAAACGAAGACAGATATGAACAAGCCGTTTCTTTCAGTGAATTTCTCTCACTCTTAGCTTTCAAACGAGCTATTGCACGACAAAATCCGTTCACTAGAAGCAAAGTTGGAAGATCGGTGCCGAGGGGGGGGACGTCAGCGAAAATTTTTTCTCTCCGATTGCTTTCAAATTCACCATACAGATGCAGAATTTCACGCTGAATCCGAATCTGGCCTCCGTTTTCCCATCCGATGCCTCGTTTTGGCGCTACAGCCCAAAACGTCCAAAATTCTAACTCTGTCGTTTTTTCGAAAAATGTTGAAAATTTTTTCTCTCCGATTGCTTTCAAATTCACCATACCGATGCAGAATTTCACACTGAATCCGAATCTGGCCTCCGTTTTCCCCATCCGATGCCTCGTTTTGGCGCTACAGCCCAAAACGTCCAAAATTCTAACTCTGTCGTTTTTTTCGAAAAATGTTGAAAATTTTTTCTCTCCGATTGACTTGAAACTCACCATGTTGATAGAGAATTTGACGCTGATTCCAAATCTGAAATCCGTTTCCCCATCCGATGCTTCGTTTTGAAGCTACAGCCGAAAACGTCCAAAATTCTAACTCTGTCGTTTTTTCGCCAATCCCCAATGTCTTAAATGGCGTCTCACATCTAAACGAAGACAGATATGAACAAGCCGTTTCTTTCAGTGAATTTGTCTCACTCTTAGCTTTCAAACGAGCTATTGCACGACAAAATCCGTCCACTAGAAGCAAAGTTGGAAGATCGGTGCCGAGGGGGAGACGTCAGCGAAAATTTTTTCTCTCCGATTGCTTTCAAATTCACCATACCGATGCAGAATTTCACGCTGAATCCGAATCTGGCCTCCGTTTTCCCATCCGATGCCTCGTTTTGGCGCTACAGCCCAAAACGTCCAAAATTCTAACTCTGTCGTTTTTTCGAAAAATGTTGAAAATTTTTTCTCTCCGATTGACTTGAAACTCACCATGTTGATAGAGAATTTGACGCTGATTTCAAATCTGAAATCCGTTTCCCATCCGATGCTTCATTTTGGAGCTACAGCCCAAAACGTCCAAAATTCTAACTCTGTCGTTTTTTCGCCAATCTCCCAAAATCTTAAATGGCGTCTCACATCTAAACGAAGACAGATATGAACCAGCCGTTTCTTTCAGTGAATTTGTCTCACTCTTAGCTTTCAAACGAGCTATTGCACGACAAAATCCGTCCACTAGAAGCAAAGTTGGAAGATCGGTGCCGAGGGGGGGACGTCAGCGAAAATTTTTTCTCTCCGATTGCTTTCAAATTCACCATACCGATGCAGAATTTCACGCTGAATCCGAATCTGGCCTCCGTTTTCCCATCCGATGCTTCGTTTTGGAGCTACAGCCCAAAACGTCCAAAATTCTAACTCTGTCGTTTTTCGCCAATCTCCCAAAATCTTAAATGGCGTCTCACATCTAAACGAAGACAGATATGAACAAACCGTTTCTTTCAGTGAATTTCTCTCACTCTTAGCTTTCAAACGAGCTATTGCACGACAAAATCCGTTCACTGGAAGCCAAGATCGAAGCTAGCTCTCCCGAGGGGGGGACGTCAGCGAAAACTTTTCTCTCCGATTGCTTTCAAATTCACCATTCCGATGCAGAATTTCACGCTGAATCCGAATCTGGCCTCCGTTTTCCCATCCGATGCCTCGTTTTGGCGCTACAGCCCAAAACGTCCAAAATTCTAACTCTGTCGTTTTTTCGACAATCTCCCAAACTCTTAAATGGCGTCTCACATCTAAACGAAGACAGATATGAACCAGCCGTTTCATTCAGTGAATTTGTCTCACTCTTAGCTTTCAAACGAACTATTGCACGACAAAATCCGTTCACTGGAAGCAAAGTTGGAAGATCAGTGCCGAGGGGGGACGTCAGCGAAAATTTTTTCTCTCCGATTGCTTTCAAATTCACCATACAGATGCAGAATTTCACGCTGAATCCGAATCTGGCCTCCGTTTTCCCATCCGATGCCTCGTTTTGGCGCTACAGCCCAAAACGTCCAAAATTCTAACTCTGTCGTTTTTTCGAAAAATGTTGAAAATTTTTTCTCTCCGATTGACTTGAAACTCACCATGTTGATAGAGAATTTGACGCTGATTTCAAATCTGAAATCTGCTTTCCCATCCGATGCTTCGTTTTGAAGCTACAGCCCAAAACGTCCAAAATTCTAACTCTGTCGTTTTTTCGCCAATCTCCCAAAATCTTAAATGGCGTCTCACATCTAAACGAAGACAGATATGAACCAGCCGTTTCTTTCAGTGAATTTCTCTCACTCTTAGCTTTCAAACGAGCTATTGCACGACAAAATCCGTTCACTGGAAGCCAAGATCGAAGCTAGCTCTCCCGAGGGGGGGACGTCAGCGAAAATTTTTTCTCTCCGATTGCTTTCAAATTCACCATACCGATGCAGAATTTCACGCTGAATCCGAATCTGGCCTCCGTTTTCCCATCCGATGCCTCGTTTTGGAGCTACAGCCCAAAACGTCCAAAATTCTAACTCTGTCGTTTTTTCGAAAAATGTTGAAAATTTTTTCTCTCCGATTGACTTGAAACTCACCATGTTGATAGAGAATTTCACGCTGATTCCAAATCTGAAATCCGTTTTCCCATCCGATGCTTCGTTTTGGAGCTACAGCCCAAAACGTCCAAAATTCTAACTCTGTCGTTTTTCGCCAATCTCCCAAAATCTTAAATGGCGTCTCACATCTAAACGAAGACAGATATGAACAAGCCGTTTCTTTCAGTGAATTTGTCTCACTCTTAGCTTTCAAACGAGCTATTGCACGACAAAATCCGTCCACTAGAAGCAAAGTTGGAAGATCGGTGCCGAGGGGGAGACGTCAGCGAAAATTTTTTCTCTCCGATTGCTTTCAAATTCACCATACAGATGCAGAATTTCACGCTGAATCCGAATCTGGCCTCCGTTTTCCCATCCGATGCTTCGTTTTGGCGCTACAGCCCAAAACGTCCAAAATTCTAACTCTGTCGTTTTTCGCCAATCTCCCAAACTCTTAAATGGCGTCTCACATCTAAACGAAGACAGATATGAACCAGCCGTTTCTTTCAGTGAATTTGTCTCACTCTTAGCTTTCAAACGAACTATTGCACGACAAAATCCGTCCACTAGAAGCAAAGTTGGAAGATCGGTGCCGAGGGGGGACGTCAGCGAAAATTTTTTCTCTCCGATTGCTTTCAAATTCACCATACCGATGCAGAATTTCACGCTGAATCCGAATCTGGCCTCCGTTTTCCCATCCGATGCCTCGTTTTGGAGCTACAGCCCAAAACGTCCAAAATTCTAACTCTGTCGTTTTTTCGAAAAATGTTGAAAATTTTTTCTCTCCGATTGACTTGAAACTCACCATGTTGATAGAGAATTTGACGCTGATTTCAAATCTGAAATCCGTTTCCCCATCCGATGCTTCGTTTTGAAGCTACAGCCCAAAACGTCCAAAATTCTAACTCTGTCGTTTTTTCGACAATCTCCCAAAATCGTAAATGGCGTCTCACATCTAAACGAAGACAGATATGAAAAAGCCGTTCTTTTCAGTGAATTTGTCTCACTCTTAGCTTTCAAACGAGCTATTGCACGACAAAATCCGTCCACTAGAAGCAAAGTTGGAAGATCGGTGCCGAGGGGGAGACGTCAGCGAAAATTTTTTCTCTCCGATTGCTTTCAAATTCACCATACAGATGCAGAATTTCACGCTGAATCCGAATCTGGCCTCCGTTTTCCCATCCGATGCTTCGTTTTGGAGCTACAGCCCAAAACGTCCAAAATTCTAACTCTGTCGTTTTTCGCCAATCTCCCAAAATCTTAAATGGCGTCTTACATGTAAACGAAGACAGATATGAACAAACCGTTACTTTTAGTGAATTTCTCTCACTCTTACCTTTCAAACGAGCTATTGCACGACAAAATCCGTTCACTGGAAGCCAAGATCGAAGCTAGCTCTCCCGAGGGGGGGACGTCAGCGAAAACTTTTCTCTCCGATTGCTTTCAAATTCACCATTCCGATGCAGAATTTCACGCTGAATCCGAATCTGGCCTCCGTTTTCCCATCCGATGCCTCGTTTTGGCTTTACAGCCCAAAACGTCCAAAATTCTAACTCTGTCGTTTTTCGCCAATCTCCCAAAATCTTAAATGGCGTCTCACATCTAAACGAAGACAGATATGAACAAACCGTTTCTTTCAGTGAATTTGTCTCACTCTTAGCTTTCAAACGAGCTATTGCACGACAAAATCCGTTCACTGGAAGCAAAGTTGGAAGATCAGTGTTGAGGGGGAGACGTCAGCGAAACTTTTTCTCTCCGATTGCTTTCAAATTCACCATACAGATGCAGAATTTCACGCTGAATCCGAATCTGGCCTCCGTTTTCCCATCCGATGCCTCGTTTTGGAGCTACAGCCCAAAACGTCCAAAATTCTAACTCTGTCGTTTTTTCGCCAATCTCCCAAAATCTTAAATGGCGTCTCACATCTAAACGAAGACAGATATGAACAAACCGTTTCTTTCAGTGAATTTCTCTCACTCTTAGCTTTCAAACGAGCTATTGCACGACAAAATCCGTCCACTAGAGCAAACTTGGAAGATCGGTGCCGAGGGGGAGACGTCAGCGAAAATTTTTTCTCTCCGATTGCTTTCAAATTCACCATTCCGATGCAGAATTTCACGCTGAATCCGAATCTGGCCTCCGTTTTCCCATCCGATGCCTCGTTTTGGAGCTACAGCCCAAAACGTCCAAAATTCTAACTCTGTCGTTTTTCGCCAATCTCCCAAAATCTTAAATGGCGTCTCACATGTAAACGAAGACAGATATGAAAAGCCGTTCTTTTCAGTGAATTTCTCTCACTCTTAGCTTTCAAACGAGCTATTGCACGACAAAATCCGTCTACTAGAAGCAAAGTTGGAAGATCGGTGCCGAGGGGGAGACGTCAGCGAAAATTTTTTCTCTCCGATTGCTTTCAAATTCACCATACAGATGCAGAATTTCACGCTGAATCCGAATCTGGCCTCCGTTTTCCCATCCGATGCTTCGTTTTGGAGCTGCAGCCCAAAACGTCCAAAATTCTAACTCTGTCGTTTTTCGCCAATCTCCCAAAATCTTAAATGGCGTCTGACATAAAAACGAAGACAGATATGAACAAACCGTTACTTTTAGTGAATTTCTCTCACTCTTAGCTTTCAAACGAGCTATTGCACGACAAAATCCGTTCACTGGAAGCCAAGATCGAAGCTAGCTCTCCCGAGGGGGGGACGTCAGCGAAAACTTTTCTCTCCGATTGCTTTCAAATTCACCATTCCGATGCAGAATTTCACGCTGAATCCGAATCTGGCCTCCGTTTTCCCATCCGATGCCTCGTTTTGAAGCTACAGCCCAAAACGTCCAAAATTCTAACTCTGTCGTTTTTCGCCAATCTCCCAAAATCTTAAATGGCGTCTCACATCTAAACGAAGACAGATATGAACAAACCGTTTCTTTCAGTGAATTTCTCTCACTCTTAGCTTTCAAACGAGCTATTGCACGACAAAATCCGTTCACTGGAAGCAAAGTTGGAAGATCGGTGCCGAGGGGGAGACGTCAGCGAAAATTTTTTCTCTCCGATTGCTTTCAAATTCACCATACAGATGAAGAATTTCACGCTGAATCCGAATCTGGCCTCCGTTTTCCCATCCGATGCCTCGTTTTGGAGCTACAGCCCAAAACGTCCAAAATTCTAACTCTGTCGTTTTTCGCCAATCTCCCAAAATCTTAAATGGCGTCTCACATCTAAACGAAGACAGATATGAACAAACCGTTTCTTTCAGTGAATTTCTCTCACTCTTAGCTTTCAAACGAGCTATTGCACGACAAAATCCGTCCACTAGAGCAAAGTTGGAAGATCGGTGCCGAGGGGGAGACGTCAGCGAAAATTTTTTCTCTCCGATTGCTTTCAAATTCACCATACCGATGCAGAATTTCACGCTGAATCCGAATCTGGCCTCCGTTTTCCCATCCGATGCTTCGTTTTGGAGCTACAGCCGAAAACGTCCAAAATTCTAACTCTGTCGTTTTTCGCCAATCTCCCAAAATCTTAAATGGCGTCTCACATCTAAACGAAGACAGATATGAACAAACCGTTTCTTTCAGTGAATTTCTCTCACTCTTAGCTTTCAAACGAGCTATTGCACGACAAAATCCGTTCACTGGAAGCCAAGATCGAAGCTAGCTCTCCCGAGGGGGGGACGTCAGCGAAAATTTTTTCTCTCCGATTGCTTTCAAATTCACCATACAGATGCAGAATTTCACGCTGAATCCGAATCTGGCCTCCGTTTTCCCATCCGATGCTTCGTTTTGGAGCTACAGCCCAAAACGTCCAAAATTCTAACTCTGTCGTTTTTCGCCAATCTCCCAAAATCTTAAATGGCGTCTCACATCTAAACGAAGACAGATATGAACAAACCGTTTCTTTCAGTGAATTTCTCTCACTCTTAGCTTTCAAACGAGCTATTGCACGACAAATTCCGTCCCCTAGAGCAAAGTTGGAAGATCGGTGCCGAAGGGGAGACGTCAGCGAAAATTTTTTCTCTCCGATTGCTTTCAAATTCACCATTCCGATGCAGAATTTCTAGCTTAATCCCTATATGGCCTCCGTTTTCCCATCCGATGCCTCGTTTTGGAGCTACAGCCCAAAACGTCCAAAATTCTAACTCTGTCGTTTTTCGCCAATCTCCCAAAATCTTAAATGGCGTCTCACATCTAAACGAAGACAGATATAAATCAGCCGTTTCTTTCAGTGAATTTGTCTCACTCTTAGCTTTCAAACGAGCTATTGCACGACAAAATCCGTCCACTAGAGCAAAGTTGGAAGATCGGTGCCGAGTGGGAGACGTCAGCGAAACTTTTTCTCTCCGATTGCTTTCAAATTCACCATTCCGATGCAGAATTTCACGCTGAATCCGAATCTGGCCTCCGTTTTCCCATCCGATGCTTCGTTTTGAAGCTACAGCCCAAAACGTCCAAAATTCTAACTCTGTCGTTTTTCGCCAATCTCCCAAACTCTTAAATGGCGTCTCACATCTAAACGAAGACAGATATGAACAAGCCGTTTCTTTCAGTGAATTTCTCTCACTCTTAGCTTTCAAACGAGCTATTGCACGACAAAATCCGTTCGCTAGAAGCAAAGTTGGAAGATCGGTGCCGAGGGGGAGACGTCAGCGAAAATTTTTTCTCTCCGATTGCTTTCAAATTCACCATACAGATGCAGAATTTCACGCTGAATCCGAATCTGGCCTCCGTTTTCCAATCCGATGCCTCGTTTTGGCGCTACAGCCCAAAACGTCCAAAATTCTAACTCTGTCGTTTTTTCGACAATCTCCCAAAATCTTAAATGGCGTCTCACATCTAAACGAAGACAGATATGAACAAACCGTTTCTTTCAGTGAATTTCTCTCACTCTTAGCTTTCAAACGAGCTATTGCACGACAAAATCCGTTCGCTAGAAGCAAAGTTGGAAGATCGGTGCCGAGGGGGAGACGTCAGCGAAAATTTTTTCTCTCCGATTGCTTTCAAATTCACCATACAGATGCAGAATTTCACGCTGAATCCGAATCTGGCCTCCGTTTTCCCATCTGAGCACTGCTTCCACTCGAAACATCCCATTTTCAACCCAAAATTCATCAGATTTCACGAAAATCCTGACACACTATAGACTCAAGTCAAAACCTGGCGGTCGCCAAAGTCCACCAAGGGCGCCGGTCGGGTGTTCACGCAACTTTTGACGAGAAACACGATGGGAGTGGCCCAACCTGGGCGGCACACCAGGCCAACCTGGCCGGCACACCACGCCAGCCTGGCCGGCGCACCAGGCCAGCTTGGCCGGCACACCACGCCAGCCTGGCCGGCACACCACGCCAGGCTGGCCGGTACACCACGACAGACCTCTCACGTGCTAGAGGGGGGGAGTCAGACTTGAAGCAACACGGCGGCCGACCATGACCCACTCGTCTGACAGGAGGGGGCGCGCCGGTCGAGTGTTCGCCGTTTTATTACTACTAATATCTTTCTCAAATGATTGTGGAACATTAAGTTTTCATTGACAAAGCTTAAAGGGAGCTATTCAAGATAATGTGGTAGCTTTTCATAAAGATGAGATCAACATCAAATCAGTTATTGGTGATACTAGCACTCTATTTTTAAAGTTAATTGATGCGTTTTCTAATAGAATTGTAATGGCGAGATTAGTTGCAAAATTTCATTTCAGTCATTTTGGGAAAGAAGAGGTACCAGATCGTTTCTTCCACTTTGCTTCTTATTCGATGGAAGTTGTAGATAATCCTGAAGAATTTTTTGAAAGACATATGGGAAAAATTGCTCAACGTCTAGATGCATTTAACCATCATGGTAGCAGTCTAGTGATTGAAGCGATTTCACATATTCACATTCAACTTTGCATAAAAGAAACTTAAAGATGCATTGGTACTTGATCGTAACACAATTGGTTTTCGAGTTGTGTCTGCTTACTCTCGAAGTATATTCTTTGTGTACATGTGTCTATTATTTAGAAAACGCTAGCAAGTTCATATCTTCAAAAATACTTGCTTTAGAAGCTGCTAGTAAGAGTGAAAATATGCGCGATGCATGTAAGCGAAAGGATGGGAGTGAAAAACGCATCTTTAAGAGATTTAAGCATACTTTCTGTCAGCGCTGTTTCATACGATACTGTATTCAACTTTGTCAATGTAGCCACTGTGATGTAGCTCATTTTGAGTGTCACTTCTGTCATAAAAGTTAGCACCTATGCAAGTGAGTAAAAATCAAGTTTTAACAATTGTTAAGAGAAAAATGGCGAAACGTAAAATTCGAAAGTCTTCAAAATTTTCTGAGGCCATTCGAGTTCCTCAACGAATGAACGCAAATCATCGATATAATGCTATACGACATGCTAATGATAAAATTATTCGAGAAATTGTTTCTCATGTGAGAAGCTTGAGGACAAAGAAGTTATCACCACAACAAAGAAAGTTACTACTTAAGCGGCATACTACAAAATTGCGATTCATATCCAATCCTAAAATCACCCTTCAAAGAATGAGGAAAACTCTAACACAAAAGGATGGTTTCCTTTCAGTGTTACTTCCGATGTTAGCTCCTGTAGTAGGTAACCAATTGGGTAGGATCTTTGGTCCTAAACGTTAATTATGTAAATATTGAATCCCAAAGTATTAAAATGGATTTCAGACTTCAATGTGATAAAGTTCTGGCTGCATCAGGTCCATCCCATGCAGGTAAAACTGTTTTCACTCTGAATGTGCTAGATAAAAGAAAAGAGTTGTTTAGGGAACCTATCAATCGAGTGATTTGGTGTTATGGCATTTATCAACCGTCACTCTTTCAGGAATTGCAACGTCGCAACTTTATTCGAAATGAAGGAATTATTCCACTGGATAAGATTCAGTCCAATGATGTCCTTGTATTGGATGATCTATTAAAAGAAAGCAAGAATTCTAAAGATGTTACAGAGATGTTCACTCGCACAGCACATCACAAAAGATGCTTTATAATCTATATCACACAAAATTTGTTTCTTAATGGGAAAGAAGCCCGCACACGAAACCTGAATACACACTATTACGCTATTTTCAAGAATCCGCGAGATAGAAGTCAATTTGAAATTTTAGTGCGTCAAGTTGCGTCAAGAGGTTCAAAAGCCTTAATTGAAATTTTTCAAGCGGCAACTGAAAAACCACACGGTTACTTATTTATTGATTTTACACAAGAGTGTCCGGAAGAATTTAGATTTCGAAGTGATATTTTGAAAACTCCCATGATTATCTAGAAACTATGAGTTCTTATTCTCGCATGATTGTTATTCCTCAGGATGAATATGTACAATTGACTGCCATGCAGCAAGTAAAGCAACCTCTTGCAAATCAAATGTATAGAAAAGAAATAGATTATCAGCAAAATGTTCACATCAAAGATCCACATCGTGCTGTATTATTACAATCGGAAACTGTTGAGCAATTGAAAAATTTGAAGAATAAGATGCGTGGCTCTGTATCGACTGCTACACCTTTAGCATCTCGCGCACATGCAATGTCCCTTTTCAACAGCATTGAACCACATCTCACTGTGAATGATAGAGGAGAAATCATTTTAGATGATAATGAAATTATTAACGCTTCACGTTATGAAGACTTGATTCAGTACGCAACACGCAGGAAAGCGCCGTCAGGGCTATGTCCCACCTGGTTGGTCTTACTTTCTCAAACTATTGAAAAAGCACAATGATCCAAATTTGCTTTGAATAATGTTATGAAATATCTGCAAGAATGTTAACGGCTTTTCTGTTTTCTTTTCATGACATCGGTGAGAGTTGCCAGAAGGAGAAGATCAGTGACGTCAACTTTTTTGTAACGCTCAAGAGCTGTTGTACCTGTTTTATTATCGTTCGTTTTCTATTATATTTAATAATATGAAGGTATGTGTGCTTAGCGTTTTCCTCCCTATTGGAGTTTTCACCGCCCAGCACACATGTAGAGGTGGATTGCATCTCATTAGATATCTGCGCTGGCTTTACAGAGGTTCTAAGTTGGTTTGAGCCATGTTTCGTGAAATTCTATGTTTAGTAAGAGAGGGTAACGAGCTATGTAGTATGTAATGACGGGAGAGCTTTTGAACGGTTTTGAAAGTTGTCGGCGACTAGGAGTGATGGTATATAAGAGAAGGTTTTGAATTTGGACGGGGTTGACGGCTGAAGATCTACCGAGGGGCGACGTGGCTAGCAGCAGGTTTACATCTACGGGTGGAGTGCTACCAACGAAGAGTCGGTGACGAGGTAAGATCAGAGCTAGTTAGACCAAAGTGTGTAGTCATTGACAGTAAAGTAAGTTTCAGGGACGGTAAGATCTGTGTCTCGTCGCTGATTAACTCTGTTAAGTGTTTTTCGGGAGCAAAGTTTGGGAAAGCAACTTCTGTAAAGTCAACTCACATTTGCAAGAGCTTATTAATATCCAAAAGCCTGAAAGACTAAAAGAGAAAGAATAATACCAAGTTTGAAAGCAAGGAATAAAGTTTTATTCGAAGAGATTACGACTTCTGTAATTTGGTCTTTTAACAGGGATAGAGTGGCTAAAGTTGTAACAAATAATGAAGCATTGAAAGAACTTGATTATATTTTAGCAGTTGATGCTGCTTCATCTACTTCACATGTTAAGAGCAAAATTAAAATGCCAAGAAATTGGTTTAAGAGATCACCTTCTATATCCCCTCCCACACCCATCAAGCAAACAGGGGGAAGACAACGACGTAGAAGAACTCCTCCAAAGAAATACATGTTCTCAGACTATTACTATGAAGCAGATGTGTTGTTTACCATGTAATGAGCAGCTGGAAGTAAATGTAGCTGTAGCTAGTACTTGCTGTGCCAGCTCTCACAATGAGACTCCTAAGCAATGTAAACGTAAATCCCATAAATCCTGTGGTTGCTGTAAATGCAAAAAGGTAGGAAAGCAAAAACATGAGAAGAACGAGAAGGAGTCAGTCGTCATCGGATGAACATTTTAAGTGAATATATTATGATGTAAAACATCCGGCAGGATTTGCATCTATAAAGACATTGTCAAAAGCGAGAGGTCTTCCACACTCACAAGTTAAACAATGGTTAAAGGGTCAAGATATATATACACTCCACAAACAAGAAAAAGAAGTACCGGACCCGTCATTATATTGCTCATGACATTGATGAACAGTGGCAAGCAGATCTGTGTGACGTTGCCGCTATTTCAAAACATAACTCGGGACACAATTTTATCTTAACCGAAATTGATATTTTCTCGCGTTATGCGTGGGCTCAACCTTTAAAACCTAAAGAAGGTAAACGAGTAGTAAAGGCATTCCAGTCAATTTTTCGAGAGGGCCGCATTCCGAAGAGAATTCAGAGTGATCAAGAAAAAGAGTTCGAAAATCAGCATGTGGAAAGATTACTTGAGAGATATGATATTGAGCTGTCTAGTGTAAAGAGTGCTTATAAGGCTGCATTAGTTGAACGTTTTAATCGCACATTAAAAAAGTCGCTTGTGGCGACATTTCACTGCCAACTTAACACAAAATTGGACAAAGGTTCTACAAGATACGATACATGCCTACAATCACTCCATTCATCGTTCTATTGGACTCAGACCAGCGGATGTGAATGCTGACGACGTAGATAGAGTGCGTGAAACATTCCAACGCAAGCGTAATAATGCAAAAAGTGATGTGAAAATAGGTGATAAAGTTCGCATATCAAAAGTAAAGAGTGTTTTTGCCAAAGGTTATCTCCCGAATTGGACAGAAGAAATTTTCACAGTTTCAAGTATCAATAAAAAAGACTCCCCGTCAACTTGCAGGTTGAAAGATTACGATAATGAAGAAATTGATGGTAGCTTTTATCGTGATGAGATTGAGTTGGTCACTCAAAGTGAAACATATTTAGTACAGAAATCATTCGATGTAAAAAACGACAAGGTGAAGAATGGTGTCTCGTTAAATGGGTCGGTTATCCTTCAAATATGAGCTCTTGGATGCATCGTGCAAACAACTTTCATCTACGCGATCGTCAGTGATTTATGCAAATATATAACTTATAACTTGTAATTCCAAGGTCTAAGTTATGAATCCGACTGCATCGTTTTATTCACGTCCCTCCTATCTAAGTGGCGTGGGTGCAATTTACACCGGTACTCGCCGTCAACGTGGAGGTAGCATATTGGGTGCGCTGAAATCTGTTGTAGCACCTCTTTTATCTACTGTCGGAAGATCTTTAAAACGAACTCTTGAATAATGCTGTTGGCTTTGCTGGTGATGTTGTTGATGATATTACCAGTGGTAAAAATGTAAAGAGTAGTTTACTAAATGGAGGGAAGGAACGCGGTTTAAGAACATTACAGCAAACTTTTAATGCTACTCAACAAAAGAAAGCATCTAAACGAATGAATGTTAGAAGAAAAAGAAAACAGCGCGGAGGTGGTAAGAAGCAAACTTCAAACAAAACTAAGAAAAGGCATTCACGCAAACGTCACGTGCGCTCTAATCCTTCATCAAGTGCTAAACGACGACACTGTCGTAACTTCTAATCATGGAGTGTAAAACTTCAGGGTTTTGATTGTTTGATCAACAAGCAATACAGACAGATATTCTTAGTTCAAGTATTGCAGACTATCATCCTCGTACAGCTGAGAATACTGGTCTTATTGAATTTGTTATTCCTGGCGCTAGCGATGACTACATTGATTTGAGTAATGCGATGGTTGATTTGAGGTTTAGAATTCAACAAGAAGATGGAACTAAAATTGAAGATGCACATAAAGTTGGTCTGAACAATTTACCGGTGGCTACATTATTTCGTGATGTTTCTCTAACTATTGGAGAGCAACAGGTGGAAGGTGATCAAAGCGATTATCCCTATAAAGTATATTTGAATGCTCTATCACAGTTTCATCTAACAGCTCAAAACAGTCATATGGAAGCAATGGGATGGTATAGAGATCAAGCAGTACTATTTGATAGTGAGGCAAACACTGATTTTGTAAAGCGATCTGCTTTGATTAAAGATAGTAAAGTATGTCAGCTACATGGTCCACTTAATTTAGACTTCTTCAGACAATCAAAGTTTTTACTCTGTAATACCAGCATGTGACTCAAACTTACATTGAAGAAGTCTGAATTTTTGTTGAATGCATTTGCTTCAGTTGTGAAATTGAAAATTCATGTGGAAGATATTCCAGTATACATTCGTCGAGTGGCGGCTAATCCAAGTGTAATTAGAGGGCATGCTGAGGCTCTTAACCGCAACAATGCCATTTATCCCATTCAACATAAAAGCTTCTCACATTTACTATTCCTAAAGATCAAAAGAGTTTTATGAACGATGGTCTCCTTCCATCGGAAGCGCCAAAGCTCCTCATGGCAGTAATGTTTGAAAATGATGCATTCAATGGTAATGTCAAGAGGAATCCTTTCAACTTCAAACACAACAATTTAAGTGAAATTGCTTTGCGTGTAAATGGTGTTAGTCATCCTGGTCCACCGTATAAACCAGATTTTATTTCTTATCAATTTCTGCGTAGTTATGTTGATTATATGATTGTCTTTGGCTTTTACAACACAGACAATACCAACGGACTCACAATGAAAGAGTTTAAGAATGGATATACTATTTCTCTTCCATATCCGTCGTAGTAGTTTCTGCAGCTCTAAACGCATTAACCACGCTGATGAATGAGAAAGGGAGCCGAGAATCTGTACAGTTCCATTTGGGAAGAGTTGAAGATTCCGTAAATTGCTCACCTTCACCACTAACATTTGCGGTCGACCCAGATAATACTTGCTGTTTGGAAGGTGTTGATGTAATGTTGCGAGATCGATTTTGGTGTAGAGTCTGATGCGTCGGAGAATGTTGACGATGGTGTAGCGATGACGATGCATAATATTACACAATTATGGAGTCCCTGAGGGACGTGAGTTGCACCCTTCATTTATTTTTCACGCCTTATTATACTTACATCGTAAACCTGTTCCCGACAAACAAAGACAATCAGCGGACTTCCGTCGGACTTCCGTCGGAATTCCGCCGGAAGTCCGTAAGATCCGCGGACTTCCGACGGAAGGCCGACGGAAGTCCGCGGATTGTCTTTGTTTGTCGGGTTGTCTTTTTCACTTCGAACATAATTCTGGTTTTTGTTGTTGGGAAGTAACAAAATTATAAACGTGCATTAAAGTTTCATATTCAAATATGGCTGCATTTAAATAATTATCACAGTCGCAAATGGGTAAACTCATTCAAAATCAATCAACGCACGTCTATCGGTGCGAACCCAAGTAGGTACTTAGAACCAAATAAAAACAGTTCTAGCATTTTACAAACTAAAGCTTCTTGCTCTCAACCCTATTCGTATTCAAATTTCATTCATACGAGTTTGGTAATAGACGTTCCGAACGAAACACACTGTACTCAAGCGAGTGTACCAAACACATGTACTTATCCATTACGATAGAATTCACACATGTACCAATTAATATGACAGAATTTATACATATACCTACCCTTGTACCTATCCTGCTCGTAGAATGGCGCATTTTTCGACAAAATATTGAGAACGTCATCCCTATATTCCCACAAATGATGCCATCATCAAAGTACCAGGCATGAAAATTTAGACGATTGTCATGAGAAGATTCTGTATGACGTAGTGAAGCAAAAGAGCAAAAAGAAATAGACCTATCGGATCTCCTTGCTGAACTCCATACATTGACCTCAATTGACCCATCGAATGATAAGGATAGGGTGCTGTGAATAACAAAGGGTTGTCCAAGGCATTAAGTTTCGAAAGAATTCACAACACTGATCTGATATAGCTTGCCGGCAAACACGATTGAAAGAGTTTTGCATATCAACGTTACAAATGACGAAATCTTGATTTATCCAATGTTGTGACACGACGCTTCGCAATCACTGGACAATTTTCAGCTTCTGCCGGGCAAAAACTCCAAATTGAATTGGTTTAAAGAAGTTCATCATCTTATCTAAACTTTGATAACAGGCACATTTACTGGCTAATATCGCCGAATAATTTCACCAACAGCAATAAGACGCATGTCCACTTCATTTTTCTGTAGTGGGATAAGATTGGTGCCTGCAATTGTGTGAGCCAAGGTCAAGGGAGCGTTCCCAGCAAAAAGAATGTTGATGACATGTCGCAGAGAAGTAGTTACTGGTGTCTGAAGAATTTCAATTGAAGCATCAATTAGGTGTTGTACTCTTAGTCTTGAAGGCCCACAAGCAGTGTCCTTGGGAAATGTGCCCAATATCTTGATAACATCAAAGTCTGCATTCAACTGTAACGAGGAGGTTTATTGGAATTCTTGACCATTGGTACATTTGACAGAAAACGGAAAAGTTTTTCGACCAAGATATCTACTAAAACAAAAAAATAGATATCTTGGTCGAAGAAATTTTCCGTTTTCTGTCATTATGAATGTCCGACCTATTCACGTTGAATCTTACACGATTAGTACATTTGATTATGGATGCTTTTCTTCAAGCAAAGTACATGTAGCCGAAGTATTGGGTGGTAGTCCTTTTGACGTTAAAACTCGACTAGCTTTCCAATAAAGTCCTTCTATTGCAAAATTGACTGCTGCCTCTCTGCGTCGACGTCGCTGTTCATTTGGCATATTGAGAACGTCATCCTCAGACCAAGGCTTAGAGGATTCTCCGCTAGACCATTGCTCACAAAGATGACTAACAGATGGTAGTTTGTGGCATTTCCCGTCACGGTTAACCGAAGGCAAATCGCATTTCGGAAGCACAAAAATTTTGCCAAAGCTTCCACTGATTTGCTGCAGTAAACCTCTTTCAGAGCATCAGATAGAATCCTTGCAAAATATCGTCTAGCGGAACGTGGTGCAAACTTGAGGGTTGGCATTTTCAAGGCGAATGCTTCTTCCATTGGAGGTTGGCCGTAATCCTAATCGCCAAGCATAGCTAGTGTAGTAGGAGGGTTTGTTTAGATCCATTGGCTGTTAACGCCCACCTAAGCGAGGTAGCCCTCGTCAGTGGGTTACAGTCAGGCCTATTGCTCTTGGACTTTCACAGCACATAGTCCTAGAATTTTGCCTTATTCGACAAGGGGTAGCATTAAAACTTTGCTTGTGGCTACTAGAATTAAGTACCCTTACCCTTACAATATTAAGAAAAAGGCTTATGTAGCCGACAACACGGGTAGTTACCTTTTCTATTGACAGTTGCAATAGAAAAGGTTGCTTGTGCTGTAGGTCTCTTCTATATATAAATCTTGCTTTTTTCTCAAACACAGACTTTCCTAATAGATTTAAGTGATCCTTTCGATTGCAAATCCAGTTTTGTAATCTGTCTCATTTCTTGCAGCGAATGTGGGTTCGAATATGTTGCCAAGACTAACCAATCTCTATATGTTGGATAATTGAATGATCACCGTCACCATGCATCCTCAAAACCAACCACTTTCCGTTATGAGCACTTTAGACAAGATGGTTATAATTTTTGTGATGTTAAATTGCAAATGATAGACCATGTTGATTCTGTTGAGTTCGATGACATGGCCATCAATTTCGCAGGGAAGTAAAAACAAGCAGTTGTAATATATTCACGCTTGTGCAGAGTTCGTCACAGACAATTCTGAGAAGGGTGACGGTGACATTGCGCAGACGTGAGAACTTTACTTAAATACAAATGCAAACGTAACAAACATATTGCATGCAGATGCTCGGGAGTACAGTAGCCAACGAATCAAAGTTAATAGAAAAACACACATCCCGGCGCACTTGTAAGAAAACTGTTACACATTGCTCTGATTCACGGACAAAAAGAAAAATGTATCACTCTAACATGGATAGCAGATGGTTAGCTATAAGCACTACTAACTATGATTGTCAGTATTGTGAATGGTCATCATTTCATGAAGAAGTCTGTCATTCACTGAGATACAAACGTGGAGAAAAATAGCATAGATAACATGCGGTTAGATCACATATCCAACAGATTCCACCTTTTCTGATAACTCTGACCTTAGAGATAAGGAGCTTCTGGAGAGAGAGGATTTTTGGATAAAAACACTGTGTACAATCTTCCCCACTTGGCTTGAACGATACACTTCAAGATTTTGGTCGTGTCTCCAAAGTTTCTTCAGAAAGAGCAGCCTACTTCTCTTCTCCAGTACTTAGAAGACCTAAGGGCACGGGATTCGCCGCAATAAAAAAAATGCCTTAACCACATGCTTAGAATCTCTCATCGATAACATTAATAACCTTTGTAATTCCAACATGCTTTAGGAACATTATCAATGTCGTCTCTTTTTAAAAAATTGCTTGAAAAGAACACAGTCGAGTCTGAATATTTTTCAATCAAATATTGAAGCAATAGCAGACAAAATATTTTCAGAAAGGTCCAAAAATAGTAACTTCAGTCATAAAATCATTACTAGTTGCGACGTAAATGATGCACTCAGCAAGTTGAATTAAAAATCTTGTCCATGCGCAGATGAGATAACTATCTCAACATGGGTAGAGATGATGTCCTCCTCGAAAGTTTGGCTGATATCTTCAATCAAATTCTGTCCCTAACTTTGACTCCCTCCAGTTTTGATTTGGCAATCATGTATGTTTCTGCTAAATCAAGAAAGGACCCCAAAAAAGTTGTTGATACAAGGCAGTCAGCACAACATTTTCAAAAATATTAGAAGTGATCATTTTGAAAGAAATTAGTAAAGAAATTCGAATATCCTCATCACAAAGTAGATTTCAGAAGTCGTTTGGAATAGACATGCTATCAGTAACTATCAACGATTGCATTTTACAATATTGTCATTCAAAATCACATGGCTTCCCTAGATTCAGAAAAATGTTTTGACTCGATAAGGCATGCTAGAATCCTTTTTACAAGCTATGGATCGACTGAATGGATTTGATCGCACAATGAATGACAGAAAAGTTGGACTGTGGGTTTTACTTAAACGGTGGTGTAACTCTCTCAACATCAGGATATCCTGGAAAGGTAAAATTTCAAACCTCATTTTTGTTCAAAGAGAAGAGTAGTACGGCAGGGAAGCATACTTTCCCCTTGGCTCTACTCGATGTCTTCAGACAAAATTTTAAGAATGATTTCATCTTCTAGTTATATCCTGAAATTTTATGATGTCTCATTCAGTCCATTCACTTATGCGGACGATGTCACATCATGAGTGGCTCACCCACCCCAAGTAGCACAGCCCAGTCGGCCCCAACCAACACTTTGGCCCCAACATGGGAAGATGCCGTTTTGCCCAATGGCCCCGTGGGCTACCCGAATGGTAGCAGGTGCCGGCCAACATCAGGAAATGGCCGTTTTAGACCAGTTAATCCCACGTAAGCCCATATGCACCGGCGTGTAAACGACGTTGGCCAAGCAAAAGTTGCCCAATTTTGCGACAAAATACCCATCGTCAGCGCGCATGCATTTAACGTGCATGCAGCGTCTCCACACCGAGCCGACGCCGAAATGAGGTGCTATACCCATGAAGTGCCGACACGGGTGCGTCAATCTTGCGATTTGCTTTTCTGCAATACCGCATTAGTTCCATTCCCGATTATCTATCTGGGCCACAGCAACAATGCCGTGACACTAGTTATGGCGATACATTAATAGCTGCGCTACTAATGTAGGCTACACATCCCCGTTTCTCTGGCTCAAAATATGGCGGGGGATGTGTACATCAATAGCGTAGCTATTATATGTATCGCCATAACTAGTGTTACGGCATTGTTGCTGTGGCCAAGATAGATAATCGGGAATGGAACTAATGCGGTACTGCAGAAAAGAAAATCGCAAGATTGACGCACCTGTGTCGCACTTCATGGGATAATCAACCTGACTGCAATTCAAAACTCCCTTCCTGATTTAATCGGTTAAACTTACGAAGCGGATAGCTGTGCTGTTTGTGAGATAAAATACAATTCTGAAGTTCAAATGTGTATGTTCTCATCATAAAAAGGGGACTGAAACAATCGCATAATCACACAAGTATTAAAATCTGATACAGAATTACATGATATGAGACTTGTCAAAATGAACACGCTGAATTTTATTTAGACATCAAACACAGAGATTCTAGAATAAATTATTTATATGTATATACAGCACTTATTAGAAATATCTGATGACCTAGTTTTCCAACAACCAACATAATGACTTGAAAATGAAAGAAATAGCTAAATAGCTATGAGTATGACTGCAGTTGGTCATCCTTTCTTGCATTAGCATAAATAAATTGACACTGCCATCAGTGCTGCATCGGAGAAACTCTGAGGCTTTTGCAGAAAAGGATCAATTAGCTCTTCAAAGGCAATCCTCCATCTAAAAAATCCAACCTCTAGCAGACAGAAAATTTCAAAATGCTACTAAGATAACTAAGATAACTAACTATACCCAAAAACAACGATTCATTTCTATAGGATATGACGGACAACTATTAAGTATTTTAATGTTTAGCAAATACAGTTTTTCTCAGCTACAGTTATTATTTTTATTCGTTATTAAGTAGTTAGAAGAGAGCTATTCAATATTTCCATTAAGTACTGCATCTAACTATATCGTTCGATGTCTAACAGAAAAAGATTGATTAGACTTGAATAAAAAACCTTTACAATAGCACGAATGTTGTGAAGAGTATTCAATCTCCTCTCGAAGTGTCGTCATCTACTAAAAGCCATCTATTTAAGAAATTTCATTTTAACAAGTCTTAGAATTACTGTCCGGAAAAGAATACTGAAGCGTGGTAGGGAGTAAAAAATTGCGGATGAACCGTTGGATTTTGAATGAGCTAGAGGCTTGATATGAAATTGAAATTAAGTTCGAGCATATTATCAATGCCACTTAAGCAATGTCTAAGCAACAGTTTTAAGTAATACATTTCCCACTTATTACAAGACAAAATGAAATTGACGTGACTTTTTTTACAGAAGCTGCAGTTTAAGATTGGAGACGAATAAAAGCTACGCGGTAATGATAGTAAATTCACGACTATGTCTCACCTGCAATTACAGGAAAGATAATTAATCTGGATACGAATCATAATTATCAAGCAACCTGGAAAAATCTGAAACGCAAATAATAATTATAATATTAGTAATTCTTGGCAATTTTTATTGATCTGGGAAAGAAAGATTCTGATATCATTTTCCTTTATAGTTGAAATCAATGAAATATTATTATTCTTCATTCTTTCTACGCACAAAAATCAATAAATTATGTCAAAATATATTTCGTCGATCTGGTCTCATTAATTGAGATAGAAAGAAGTCCTGAGTAAAAATTTTGCAAAACAAATGCTAAATCATTTGAAATCTCTGTACAAAATTACAAACCATCAATGTCAATGTCGACATCTACCAAATATACACACATACCAAAGTTCATTGATTGCTGTTGTACTGACAGAACTGCGACAATCAATGAACTGTGGCATATGTGTATATTTGTTAGATATCGATATTGACAGTTTGTAATTTTGTAGAGATTTCAAATGATTTGGCATTTGATTTCCATAATTTTTCATATGATTTCTTTCTATTTCAATTGATAAAGTCAGATCGGCGAAATATATCTTGACATAATTTATTAATTTTTGTGCCCAGAAAGACTTAAAAATTCATTAATTTCGACTAAAAAAATGATTAATGAAGATGAATTTCTTCATTTTCCGAGTCATGGGTACAGAGGTGATAATACCCGGAATATAATCTGAACAGGAAGCATAAAGAACTAATCTCCGATGAAATTTGTCATAAAGCTTCATAGCCTCAATGAGCATTTTCATAAAAATAAGTTGAATAAAACTTGAAATTCAACGGTTCATCAGGTGATGTGATCAATGAAACTATAAAAAAAGCTACTGGCGCGCGTAGCGCATCTATGAAAGTGAAAGTCAGAGAAGACCACTCAATAGTCCGAGTCCACTTAGTCCGAGTCAGATAAATCACTGTGACTTAACTGCGTTTGGGCCTCCGTCTCTTTCATCTAAACTCTCGTTGTCGCCGCCCACCTTTGCGGTCCCTTGTATCACGCAGGTACCTGCTGGAGATCTCCTCAAAATTCTTGGAAGTTATCGTTGGAAACTGCTGTTTCTTCACAGAATCTGTAACGGAAATGGCACCATTTTACACCCACATAGCTGCTATGTCACTGAAATGGTGTCGTTTTCATATTTCAAGATAAAAGTTTACAACATCCGGTGGACATGACGATCCCAGTTGATTAAAATTCATCGGAGATAATGTATTCGCAGACAAGATACCATCATCAGTGACCGTGACAACGATCAATAACAATGATGCAACAGGACTTAATGGAAAGAAAAATCAATGCAAGAAAGGTGGTTGTGATTTGTTACAATTATTCATGAAACAATGTGAAGTGTATGGACTGCGCAAACTGACCCCCGTTCAGCGTGGACAAGGACGAAAAACGGGGAAGTAAGTAAGAAGTGCGCATGAGAGCGTACATTGAGCACCTTGAAACTTTTGTATTGTGCGCTATATGAATACCGTATTTTCATAAACAAAATTTTCAATAAATGAGTATACTTTAAAATTGCCTTTGTCGGGGATATCAATATGAATCGATTTTAGAAGGGAGTCGACCTTTCACGTGTTTGTTTATCCAAGCAGATAATAATAGACCTGTTTCACTATGAAAACTACCCGTAAAAAGAAGGAATGAGCATGGGATCATCCATTGAACCTCCTGTAGTTGAATTTTCATTAGACATTATAGGAAGCAATGTCCGTTTTTTTACACAAAGTACATTGATGACATTTTAACTGTCTTTTCGGTCTGCAACCGAAACCCATACTTTTTTAGAACGGTTTAATGCTGTTGATTCATCACTTCATCTTACCATAAAAAAGAACCGATAAATAACTCAATTAATTTTCTAGATGACAATTTTCATAGAAATCGCAAATTTGAAACCAATTGTATAAAAGAAACAAATACATTATTGTATACTCATAACCACTCCTACAGTCCCTATTCTTATAAGAACAACGCGATTAAAGCATTGTACGATAGATCTCAAAAACTGCCTCTCAGTGGTCATAGGCGGCAAATTTGCATTTTTAACGCAGGCCGAGTAGATTTATGAAGGTAAACTATTGCGCATATGTAAAGAATGAAAGCACTGTATACACAGATAGAATTTCAATGTGATAACAGCTTCCACGTTTAGTTGTTGGAGTGACCCCATGAGCCTGATAGTAAAAAAGCAATTTTCATTCAGACGAGCGCTTTCAGATGGTCATCGACCACCATAATCATGCCTCGTGGAAAAGGGCCCGTCTAAATACAAATTGCTTTTTTTGCTATTAGGTCTACCATCATGATAATGGGGTCCTTCCAACAATTGAATATTGAAAGACCCTCATTTTCAAAGAAATTCCACGTTTTGACTAGACGAATTTATGTATCTTAAGATGTGAGAGATTGCATCCATTACTGGACCAGCTGGCATCATTACTGGGACAAAAGAAACATACTTGCGGGATAGCACCTCGAAAGGGAGGCTCAATTCCGGCGCAAAAAAACCTTTTTGTGACAGAGATTTTCTGCAAATATGCTTTGACGGCTTCAATGAATTTGGCTGAAATATTACTTCAATTCATTTTATATTAATTTCTTTTGACCGAGTGAAACTGCTTTTGAGAAGCTGATAAATTTCGGAGACCGGTACAATAACATGCTTAGTTTACTATTTATACATATACAATCATTTTCTACTCTGGCTGCAAACTTATTGAAAATATTATGCAAGTAACTGAGAATAATTATTTGCACAATTAAAATTGCTAACTGCTAATCAAATAAATGACGGTAATTTTCCAATAATGCTTCCACAGTCTTTTTCAATTATCAAACAATAATGAAATATTAAAAATACGCAAAACCGAATACAATAACGAAAACTGAATGAACTAGATAAACGAAAATAAAATTCTGGGATGGAACATCACAAAACATTATAACTGAATACTTCTGAAATCAAATAACCACTAGCAATGTGCATCTAATCATGTTAACATGCAACAAAGCAGACATTAATTCAGGGATTGTTTTTTAGTCTTGACATCTTAACTTACCGAAAACTAGCTGTAAGAATGGGCCTTTCAACCCAAACTTAGATCCTTTGGATCCGCTCCTCCCATCTAAGTTGCACTGCAACTGTTCGTTGTGCAATAACAGTGTGTCGAATATTCTTTTCACCAATTCAGATTCATTCCTTCCACCGATAACGGAGAGACGACGGACCTAGAATAAATAAGGCTTAGTTAGAAAGTTTCAGCGACCGAATATTTCCTTGCTACCGTTAATTAAAATATTTACGTGTCTATTAAGTTCCCGCACTGGTCATATTTTATGGAAACGGCGAAGCTCTTCAATCTGATAAGCATTATAGTTAAGAATCTTGATTATTGTACAATTTTAGAGCCTAAAACCAATGTTCTAGCAGATGTCATTGACACTGATCAGCACGAGCCTCGTAAAGCAAATTGAAAAATGGTTCTTATAGAAAAGCCCTGGGCAGTTGAAATGAAATAGAACACGGGTACTCTACTTTTGCTACATCTCCCAAGATACCTAGGATCGCCTAAACCGCGATTTCGATTCAGCGACATAGTATATAGTAGTTGCTTTATAATGCCATGCATTTTCAATGAATGGTCGAAGAAAATTTCTATGTCTTATAGGCCGGCCCCTCCGCATTTACAGTTCTATTAATGAGAGATTTCATTGCAGAAATTCCGTATCTGCGAGAGCAATACAGGGAAAGTTGAATGTAAGATAAACAGAATAGGTAGGCCTACTTTTGATTTTCCTGCTGGCAAGTATACAATTAGGCATATCTGTATGAGGATTTTAAAATCAAGCAAGTCATAACTGTGTATATCGTACATTCAATAGTAAATTTCACAAGAAAAAAAGAATTAATGAATGAGTAGATTGATTAAAATCAATGTGCGTCTGGAAGTCGACAGCAATATAATCTAAATAAAGAATGGAAATGCTTTTTATTTTGATGAATCTGGGCACTCTTGATTTACCGCAATATTAGACACCATTGCAAGTTACCAGCTTCAAATTCTCGGACTGCTCGAAGTCGATTTCATCAAATTTAAGCTATTATTTCACATCGACCAGATTTCATTTCAATTATTATATACCACTGCAACGAAATCTAGTGCTACTTATTTATTTCATGCTCATCTCTCTCAAGGTTCGAAAGGGTTTCAAGTCGAAATGAGAGATTCAATAATAATTCCATTTTCGGTAACAGTGAACAAAATCGCGTCGTGATACAGCATTTTGAACACTTGGCCAAATCAGTAAGTTAATGTTATGACCAACCGATGATTTATCCACTGTCGTCCACGGAGTTTGAGAATTTGAAGAACCTGAAATGATTTTGTTTTGAGCCGAGATTTACTGTGTTTAATGTCGGCAATACGGATCAATCCTTAAAAATACGCACAAGTAACTGCGATGAAGTAATACATGTATGTTCATCACACAGTGGCAGAACATTGTGTCAGAAAAAAATGTATACGTAAATGGGATTTGTCTTGAAGCAAGCCACGAAAATGAAACTATGCACAATGTAAATAGAATGATTAAATATTGAGTTCCAAATTCAGTTGAAAAATAGAACAAACCTGAATAGCTGGCATTTCATCCAATATCAGGAATCATCAGAATCCCTAGTTCACATATGTCAACATCGACACAGCTCCCTATTTAAAGTCGCAGCCATGTCAGGGTAAATTCGAGATTCGCAATTATATTATCTAAATTTCGACTAAATTTCAGTAACTTACTAATTGCAAATCAGAAACTATGCACAGTCAAACCTCGACATTGCGACCGCGCTCGGTTTTGCTAAAAAAGGTCGCAATACCAAGAGATTATCATTGACGCTAATTGTTGAGTAGATTGAAAATTAAGTAAGAAGTTTTGGGTTGTTTCATGCTGCTACGACCACTACCAGATCACAATATCATGAAAAAATGCATTATTCTTTAGTTAAAAATCTTCATCTACAATATTTTATTAGTTTCACAACGTGTGGACCTGTCTGTAAGGCGCAAAGAACATTTGACGGCTTCCTTCAAGCACCGCTTCGGTCATTAATAGATTCACTTTTCTTTGATGAAAAAGTGGTCAATGACAGGAAACTGGCAGTTTGTGAAGGAGTGAACATATTTATAAAGTATAATTTAAAAAATGAAAGGATATCACTTTCTTAATGTAAGAATCAAGTAGGGTCTGTTAATGTGTGTCAGGTGTTGCGGTCAGTGATAGAGCTTCTTATCCACATAATTGATGACTACTTTAAGTGTCAATTGAGTTAAAAGAAGTACTGATTTATACTCCAATTGTCAGCAATTAAAGGACTAAACTCCATCCCGAAGATGATAGCATCATAGCGTTACGTCCATCCATCCCAATCAAAATAACATCATGAAATAAACGAATACGGACATATTTTGACATTTTGTCAATATTTTGGAGTGTCACGTGGTCGTTCTATCGAGAGAAAATGGTAAATTCGTTCCTGAAAAAATCGGTCGTGAAGCGCGACGGTCACTACTTCAGTATGTGGGATTTCCTATCTTATTTTTCCGAAAAAGGATGCTGACCTGAACGTGTGTAAAAAGTGCATTTTCTTATTAGCCCTGACTTTAAAACTACAAACTGAACACTAAACTATAATTTCGAGAATCAAGGTAGAGCCTAGCTATCCATAAAATGGCGAAACTTTTACACTAATATAGAATTTAGTCATTCGACCTAATGATACTGATATGAGACATAACTTTTGTTGAGTATACCTAGCATTTCAACGAATTTTCTCAGCACAGTGGATGACGATTAGAGCTACTTTTAATGATAAATCAAGAATATGAACTTTAAATTTCAACAACAATTTCCCAAACTCCTAAACTAAAGAATGGGGACATTTTGATACCTGTTAGAAGAGAGATATTCGGCCACTTAATATTTTACTAGAAAAGCGGATTCCACACTTTGAGAGCTACTTAGCGAGAATATGATTGACCGGTGGGCGGCATTTCGGTTCTCTTTCACTCTGCGTTTTAAGGAACCCTCTGCTTTTCCTATCACCAATCCAGAAAAGATTGGTATAAGCCGATCTCACTCTCTTCCACCACTGTGACAAAATATGATGGGGAAGCATCATATCGCAACAATTTTTTTCTTCACTACTTCTACGCGTAGAAGTGCACCTCAATGCCGATAAGACGAAATATCTAGACCAAGCCTATAGAAGGTAGCCTAAAAGTTGGCGCTGAAATTTGAGACTTTGCGCCCCTCAACCAGTCTTAATTGAGTTTCTAAATCATTACAATTAAAGGATTAAGTTACATCCAAAGGTTGTAGGTCATTGATCGTCTTGTGAAGTTTGCATATTGACATCAGTGTGCAACATAAAGTAAATTGATCTACATAACATTTAAACATATATACATGCCATTTGAATATGACGAAGTGAACAAAGGTAAATATCATTCAGACTGCTTTAATAATTACTTCTAATAGGCATACATCAGATCCCGCGGAAATTAAAGTGCTTAACTAAAAACCACGGCGACAAGAATGTTATGTTTCACAACATTGCCTGCAGGAAGTCCGAAGTAAATTCTTACTAGATAAGGCATAACTGTGGCAAAATATGATGCGGAAAGCATGTGAATTTTTAAAATATTGCTATCTAAACATCCGTGACAGAACGAATAATAACAAATCTAGTAGAAGACATAACTTTTTTTCGGTAAATGTTTTTAGCACTGTATCTTTTTGTACATTCAACAAATCTCAACATCATGATGAAGCTGAATGATAGCTCACACTGTTTGACAGTTCTCATGGAAAAATTCGGTCTTCTTATTCATGCTAAATTCCTGCATCAAAGAAAACTCTCAATTGTCTTTCGGAAAGCCTACTGGCCACAACTGACCACTTAAGAAAGTAAATTCAACACGAAAATTACATGTGAAAATGGTTCAACTTTTTTATGAAATTATTTATTAAACAGCTTGTGTGATCTGCACAGCAGTTAAACATATATATACACGAAATTTAAACATGACGAAGTGAACAAAAGTAAACATCATTCATGTTGCTTTAATATATACTTCAAAGAATCTGAATCATACATCAGACAACGCGGATTTTATATTGCGAGCCTAAAAAGAACAACGCTAGGAACAATTTTTGCAATATGTGGTTTGCGTCTAAAATTATAGGTTAAAATCACATAATCTAATTCTGTGGTTAGAATAACTTCCATTATTCCAAGAGAAGGAGAGAAATGACCATAGCGTCCGACAACCACAGAACTAGATTAGGGAAAGACTTCCCGCTTTCATTCATTGACCGTTACTTGCACTGAAGCCGCGATTTTTTGTTTACATCGACGGCCGCTGAAAATACTTAGGCAAGAAATTGGAGTTAGCCAGCAGCAAAGCATGAAAGACCAGTAAATTATAATGTTTTGCTTGAATTACATCATGCAATATTGTGTTCAATTGCTAAATTAACAAATGTGCGGTACCTTAGGCATGCAACAGGTTGAATCGATATTTGAAGAGATCAAAATTTGACGCCCACATCTTTCTTTTATCATTGAAGTACTAAATTCTTGATTGACATGTTTTGACAACTTGTAGGAGTCTTCGCATTTGAAGTAAATAATATAACTTATTATTTTGTTTTTAACTGATATTATTCAGAGGATATACACGTATGTGTCATGTTGTGTTCCTCGCTGCAAAAATCGAGCGATGAAATTTTCAACATTATCATTTCATTTGTTTCTGTGTAGTAATACCGATCTTCTCAAAACTTGACTGAGTAAAATATAGAGAAAGAAATTCATTCCCGTTAAAAACGTCTCATTCGTATGTTGTGCTCACTTCGTTTACAGCGATTATGAAGATAACTTGGTATCACGGGGAAGGCAAGGTGAGAAAGTCAGTTTCAGACGAAAACGTCTTTTGAAAAATAATGCAGTTCCCAGTGTTTTTTTATGGTTATCCGTCCTAATTGAACACGACACTAAAAATACCTCGTCGTGCACCTCCAGATCGTTCCAACATCTCAAGTCCCAATTCTTTAACGGCTGTCCTGCCTTGCAAGGTTTTTCAGGACTTTTCAATATTCAATCAGCTGTAGAAGTGCAAATAGGCTAATGAATATAGCCTATCCCAAAGCTCTTCCGTGACTTTTCATGAATTGACACAGTGAAGCCACATGTAAAGTTTGAACTGCCAATTATTATTTGTTTTAATGCTACGACCTAAAAGTGCTTCACCTGCCTGGACCCTGTTACGGAATTCGTCAAGTTCTCTCTACAATCCGCGGTCCCTTAGAATATTTATTGATGTGTGAGTTTTGCTACCACTGCATGATGATCAGCTGTTGGTCTGATGAGTGAAACTGCACTATATTGACGCTTCTTCTAGCGAAACTGTTCTCAGATGAACGTCACTTGTGAGGAGTAGGCCAAAATGAGACAGCCGGCGTGACGAGTTCCCGCTATATTGAAGCGGTTGATTTCGAAGATGACATGGCCAACAGTTAGACGACAAAACTGGCCCAGTTGGTGTGCTTTTAGACAGAAGATGCAATATGAAGATTCCATCCTGGTGTTAGGTCTACCTGCAGATGCTTGTATCATATGATGTAGGTGCTCATTCTGACACCTGCCTGTGAGAAAGAAGATCCGGTCAGTGGAAAATGTTTAGTGGAGATGTCACCATCAGGAATTGTGTGTACGTTTCCGAAAGAAAAGAATGCATATTGTGATCATATTCTAGAAGCAGAGTACAGGTACGGTAGCATGATGAGGTGCACACGCTAATACAAACATATGAACATATTTTGAATCTATGGATTTGTCATGTAATTATGCTTTCGGTACAAAAGTTTTGCTGCATTCATAGAACGCGCTTTAATTGTCATCATCAAACTCAATTTTTCCCATTAAAGTGCTGATATGGATATGCTAAATTGTACATCATTCTTTCTAATAACTTGCAGATGGCAGAACTTAACGGGAGTTTTAAATTGCACTTTGAATATGTGATGGATCATTTTCAGTTATCAAAATATTGTTTCTAAGCAATGGTGTGCTTTGAAAGTTATGACTTTATTAAATTGAGTCGATTAGTTTGCATCAAAAAGTGACAATAATACATTAGAGTAATGATTGTCCGGGAGACCCTGCGGAGCAGGTGAAGCAAAATTTTTTCTAGGGCAGGACAACCGTTAATAGGCCAACCGAAGTTATTGAATTTATGATGCGTCTCATTTGCTTAAGTTAATGAGAAATCTATTGCATGACTATCAAATTTTTACTTACAAAGATTCTGATGGTGCATTCCATAAAATTGAATGGATTTACATTGAAAATCTTCATGAATTGCAAACAAATGATTCATTGATTCTCGCAAATACGTTGGGAGTAAAGCATATTCATTACAAACGGGCACATATGAAGGTGTTCCTTTCATAGATGGAACGTTCATCTATAACTGCAAAGGCGCTTAATCACAGATATTTGAATTGATGAACTTCCACAGAAAGTTCTTGCAATTTTATCAAGCTGCAATTACGATGACTGAATACGCAGATGAATCAGAACCCGTACGTACTGCGTGATTACTTATATAAATGGAAATGGTGTAAATGTCTGCTTATTATCATATGAGCTTCAAATCGCTTTTATCAATGAATAATTGCCGCGACTTTAATAGTATCCGCCAACTTCTTGCCGAAGTATTTTTTAGACACAAAATACACCCCAGTATATTTCTGACAAGAGACAATGACTTGCTTACCGGCTTCACGTGCTGTTGATCAGAGCAGGCCGTCTTCGCTAATCCTGTCTGGCGACAACTGAAGTCTCGATTACTCACTCGATTAGTTACTTTCACCAAGTAAAATTTCATCACGTGATAGCGTTGGATGAAGAGCTGCATGAAAATTATGAAAATCCAGATTTCCCTTTTCATGTTGCGTAATGTCATATTTCAGACTCGTGGCGCGTCTGCCCAGGTTTCTCTTAGCCTAACTAATAACTTTCTCGTCTGTATCAAACAGGTCGACCATCTCACAAGCTTCATTACGCAATTTCTACACAAAGTGACGTTATGAGTTTGTCAATGAAATTCTCTTTCAAGACAATAAGCTACCACAAGTTTGGAAGACAACTTGACCAAACTTACTCGACCTAGCTTACTGTGCAATAACCATTACATGTACTTGTTGTATTATTCCAACTAGCAGCAGCACAAAGCTCAATCAATACTTGCCTCCGCACCAGTCAGTCTGTAATGATGTATAATAGCGGATTAGGAAGTAAGTCTGACAAACGTTTTCCAAGAATCCACAGGCTTACAGAACCGAAATATATCTATTTGAAATATGAGCACTTAAACAAAATTCACCAAAGCTTCTAAATATGCCGTAGGTTAATAGAATACCGTTGTGCTTCAAAATGTCTTCATAAACCGAAAATGAAGGGAAATTTCAGCGTCAACATGTGTGCTCTCTCTGTATGAAGTAAGGGTGAAACAAGTGTATTCCGTTAGTGCTCACAAAATACGGGAATATAGAAGAATAAAATATCTGTTCCATGATAATGTTGCTGACTGATTGGGGACACTAATCGATATTCAAATGCTGCATTACCATACATGCTATGCAAACGCCACTTATAGCATTATTCATATGATGACAATTATGGCTTATTACATGTCACAACTTTCATCGTTATGGAAATTTCTGCATAAACGGCTGGCTAAATTTATAAGCATCGGCGCGCTGCTGGCGCAATTGTGGCTTAAGCCTCGTTTATACTTATGCTGTACAGCAAGTACAGCAAAATCAGATTTTGCTGTATTGCTGTAGATGCTGCACAGCAAAACGTATTAAATTGCTGTACGACATTGTTGTACAGCAGTTGTATTACAACAACTTTTTCTTTGTCTGATTGGTGGTGTTGTGCGAGCGTTCATACTTAAGAAAGGAATACACAGCAAAGGTCTCACTTTGATTACAAAATGGATCCACTTGTGCTTCTTTACTTTCATCACCATAAAAGAAAGTCGCGACAACGACGTTGGTATGTTCGACCATTGAATATTCCTCGCAACATAAGAAGTGAATGTTGTCTGATCGACGAGATGCGGGAAATGGATACAGAAACGCACTTTAGTTACTTCAGAATGTCCAAGGAAAGTTTCGACAATCTTCTCGAGAAAGTGGAAAGATTTATATATCACGAACCCACCCATCGCTACCCAATTTCTCCTCGAATAAGACTGGCAGTCACCCTGCGTTTACTAGCAACAGGAAATTCTCAACTAGGCGTCGCTCATAGTTTCCGAATGGGCAAATCAACAGTCAACAAAATCTTTCGCGAAACGATCGAAGCGATCAGAGCTGCTCTTCAAGAACAATATCTTTCACCTCCTTCTGAGGATGATTTCAAAGAAATCGCTAAAGAGTTTTGGGCTTATTGGAATTTTCCTTGCTGCATCGGAGCATGTGATGGGAAGCACATTGTTATCACAGCACCTGCAAACTTCGGTAGCAATTTCTACAACTACAAGAACAGCTTCTTAGTTGTACTGATGGCCATAGTCGATGCCAAATATCTCTTTCGTTTCGTGAACATTGGCAGAAGTGGCAGAGAAAGTGACGCCGGAGTTTGGAGTGATTGGGATGTTGCTGAAGCATTGCATAAGGAAAGTATACATCCTCCGTCCCCAAATTTTCTTCCTGGAGCCGACCAGAAAGTCCCACATGTATTCATTGGTGATGACGCATTTCCATTACGACCATATTTCATGAAACCCTTCTCTGGCACAAACCTGACTGATGAAAAGCAAGTTTTCAATTACCGACTCAGCAGAGCCAGAAGAATTGCAGAAAATGCATTTGGTATTTTATCAGCACGATGGAGAATCTTCAGGCGTCCGATTGAGTGCACTGCTGATGTTGTGGATTCTATTATCTGGGCTTGTGTTCTCCTCCATAATTATGTCAAATCAAAGGATGGTCAATCTGTACCTGAAACCAGGTATTGTCCATCTAATTTTGTGGACTATGAAGATCAAGATGGTGTACTTCATTTAGGAGGATGGCGGCAAATTACCGCTGAAGATGCAGGAATGGAAGATATTTCCAATATGTCAGAAACTTCATGTTCGAATTATGCTTACAAAGTAAGACAAAAGTTTATGAACTATTTCAACTCGGATGCTGGTGCCATTCCATAGCAAAGTGCTGTCATCCGTCACAGAACTGAAATAACACTGCCTATGCAGTCGAGTTCATCTGCGATGTAAGACCATAATTTTCCATTTTTCAACAGGTTTGATAATAAAACAGATGTTCTCAATGGATAACCGCTCTTTTTTCTTGACATACATATAAACTGAGGAGACAAAATGAGTAGTAAGCAAAACTCCACCACTGGACCGCGCAAGATGGCCGCCGTCGAAGAAGTCGCTGACGTCCGCCCCCCTCCTGTCCGTCGAGTTGGTCGTGGTGTGCCGCCGTGTTGCTTCGAGTCTGACGTCCCTCCCCTCCTGTCCGTCGAGTCGGTCGTGGTGTGCCGCCGTGTTGCTTCGAGTCTGAGGTCCCACCCCTCCTGTCCGGTTGTCGTATAGCGCGCGGTGATGTGCTGTCTAGGTTGGCGTGGTGTGCCGGCCAGGTTGGGAGGGTGGACTGTTGTAGCTCACCTGAAAAAATCCTAAGTGTCAGAGTGGCTTTGTATGGGTAAAATTTTGAAAATTTTCCAAAGTGTGGCATTTCGACCTGGGACCCTCACCAAAACATTTTTCATCAAATTTCACGGACCCCCCTCTTCTAACTTTGGTTCTAGTGAACGGATTTTGTCCTACAGCTACTCGTTTGAAAGAGGAGAAAAAACTGCTCGACGACATTTTTGTTGCGAGTCAATCGGATCAGCCGTTCAAAAGTTAGAGCTGTTACAAGATTTTAGGTCGGAGCTCACCTGAAAAAATCCTAAGTGTCAGAGTGACTTTGTATGGGTAAAATTTTGAAAATTTTCCAAAGTGTGGCATTTCGACCTGGGACCTTCACCAGAACATTTTTCATCAAATTTCTCGGAACGAGGGGGGGAGGAGGGTCTCAGTGAAAAGTGATGAAAAATGTTTTGGTAAAGGTCCCAGGTCGAAATTCGGAAGTTTAAAATTTTTCAAAATTTTCACCACACTGGAGCCCCCACACTAAGGAATTTTTTCACTTGTGGCATGTTACATGGCCATGTGCTGACCAACCCACTTCCCGTGGTCATATGATAGAGAATGATGAGACGAATCGTTTGCAACAAACCGCATGTCGCTACGATGAATACTTTCGGAGATAGAGCCATTTTAAGTTTTCTTCCGAGCATATATAGACCCCCGACAACGTAAGTCTCATCACTTCATCGAAAGACGAGGTAAGCGACGGTCGTCGCTCTGAGCTCCCGATATCGGGTATTTCAAAGGACTCTATCTTTTGAAGTAGGCAAGCTATCTTCTTACTTCAAAGTTTGTGTGATAGAGTTTGATAGTGTCTTTACTACTGATAAAATTTTTTAAAAGTAGTATGAGTAGTAAAAATGCGGAATTTTTTTAAAATTCTTAATTTTCAGTTTTTTCAAAGTTTTAACATGTAGACTAAGGTTTTCAAGTATGCTGAGTTCAAATCTGCTTCAGATTTGAAATTTAACTAAGTCTAAGGCAGCTTTGAGGGGTTAGATCCCAGCTACTGATCACTACCTTTGACTCGGCGTTGCTGTTACCACTTCGGGGCAGTGACAATGATGTCTTCAGCTGTAAATAGCGGGTATCGGGGAAGATCTCTCACTTCCCTAGTGATCAGTACAAGGCCTTCGGGCTGTCGACGGGATCGAGTGCCACTCACTACACTCAAATCTATCATTCCTCACTAAGTGTTATGCTTTAGGCTGTATGCTACATGATTCCAAACTTATGCAAATTTCATTATCTTACAGTTAACGATAAAATCGCAGCCATGGTCAATAATGACAAAAATAAGAAATTCCACATTAAAATGTGTGTATGCGACCGAATTAACCGCCGAGACGGTCTCAAGGACCACATCAAGAAGGCAGGGGCCGACCACATGGTTATCCTGAGTAGGGTTGCCTGTGTGAAGTGCAGGGTGATGTTGGTTGTTGGGCAGGAGGCCGAGTTTTATTTGAGGCATGGTGAGTGCACAGGAGGGTTGGTGACCGATTTGAGATTTGTTGAGTTGATGAATGCTGAGAAGGAGCGAATGTTGGGGAAAGAGAAAGAGGCCAAGAATGTTGTTGAGAATGCTAGTGGGAATGTTGTTGAGAATGCTAGTGGGAATCTTGTTGAGAATGCTAGTTGGAATGCTGTGGAGAATGAGGTAGAGAATGCTGTGGCCGGTTCGAAGGCTGACAAGTGGCGGAAGAGATTGTTTGAGAGTGATGATGAGGATGATGTGGATTTGGATAGGGAGCGAGTGAGGAAGCGTGTGAGGAAGTTGAGCTCTTCGTCGTCGGAGGTATCCAATATTGTTACTAGCGACCCCCGCAGAGCTCATCTTCCCCAATAGTGAAGGGTGGTGGGGTACGGAAGCAGTCGGCGCGGTGGGATGAGGACATGGAAAAGAAGCATGTGTCGCAGCAAAGCCTATATATAGTTTGCTATAATGGTCATCCGACTAAGAAGTGCCTACATGCCACACTCAGAATGCGCGGCCATTTACAAAAATTTTCAGTCAGGAAACCCGCCAGACTGCCAAAGGATGACTAACTTGGTAAGTGAAAAGCAAATAAGATAGTATATCCTATTCTAAAACATATCATTTTCATTGCAGATCTTTTCCCTGCCTTCACCACCCCATCACGACACTCCCGAGAACGAACCATCGGCTCTCTTAAGGGTCACCTAGGGGCAAGACATGATAGAACCTCCACGCGGTTTGCCCTGGGCAGTCTTCGGACTGGCGAATACCATCATTAAGTTGAATCTTCTATCAGTCAACTTGAACGTTGCATCGTTAGAGGGGTATATAAACCACTTCCTCTCATTTCATTTCATTTCAATCATGCAGACGCCGAACAGTCAAGTCAGCTCTCCTCGCGGACCGCAGTTAAGGCCGCGAAATTTATTTGAGGAATTTGTCAGGCTAGAGGAGCAAGACAGAGTCGACAATAATCTTGCTCGGATTGGCAATCCGATGACAGCAACTGTTGTCAATCCAACGGAATGGCGCTACATGCAACTTTTTTGCCATGTGCCAGTTAGTGTGGAAGTCGACACTGCTACCAAAGAGAGAGTCAAAGACCCTCTCAGCAGAATTGGTAGGCTGTAAGATTGCGTTACTCCCGAGAACGAACCACCGGCTCTCTTAAGGGCCACCATGGGGCAAGATTTGATAGAACCTCCTCGCGGTTTGCCCTGGGCAGTCTTCGGACTGGCGAATACTATCATTAAGTTGAATCTGCTATCAGTCAACTTGAACGTTATGCATTCGATTGCTATCCCTGAAGCATTCTGATTCGCTGTTGAGCAATTCATTGTTGAAAACCCTATATAAACAAGAAGATTGTAGCGCTTCTCATTCAATTTCAAGTCACGATGGAAGCGACATCTGCCAACAGCATTCCCGTCTTCATCGATGAAGACAACGCCATTCCCGAGTTCATCATCCTGGACGAGTGGGATGAACAGGATGATAAGGGGAAGATCGAGAAGATCGTTTGGACGGATGGGGTGTGGACTCCGAATACCACTCGCATCCGAAAGGTGCCAGATGCACCAGCACGACCTCGGCGGTAAAGGGTCTATGACAACCTAACCGTCATACCCATTGACTATTCCAGCCAATAGTCAACTTAATTCACACCCCGAGAACGAACCATCGGCTCTCTTAAGGGCCACCATGCGGCAAGACATGATAGAACCTCCACGCGGTTTGCCCTGGGCAGTCTTCGGACTGGCGAATACTATCATTAAGTTGAATCTGCTATCAGTCAACTTGAACGTTGCAAATGAAGTTCGGTGTAGTACTTCCTTTCGACGGGCGTTCCTGTAAAGGGCGGCGGTGAAACCCGTAGCTATGTATACCGCAAGGGACATTCGGCAATGGTTAATCTTGTTTAACCTCTCAGCGCCATGTTTGCAAGTGATTGCCTCTGTCTCAACGTAGTATGCATTCGCGTCAGGGCGACATTTAGCCAACTGTCGCAGGTTTCCTAAAACTATCCATTGCATACGTTATGAGAACCGTGAGTTCTACCTGTCTCTATCAATGAGACGAATTGATGAATGGAATGAAATGGGAGGACACTCACGCGCCACACGCAACATAACACACTTCTCTCTTCCGTAGTCTAACAAGCTCTTTACACATGGATCGCAGTCGATTGCTATCCCTGTATCAGAAGTGTAAGCTATCTTTATTTTATTTGACACTATTTCATCTATCATCATCGCCCATATGAAATGTTTTAAGATTTACAAGTTAGACTAAGCGTGCTACTATTTCCAAATGAAAAAGTATACATGGTTAAATCATCCACTTAAGCCAATCCGCAGTCTAACAAGCTCTTTACACATGGATCGCTGTCGATTGCTATCCCAGTATCAGAAGTGCAAGCTATCTTAATTTTATTTAACACCATTTCATCTACCATCATCGCCCATATGAAATGTTATAAGATTTACAAGTTAGACTAAGCGTGCTACTATTTCCAAATGAAAAAGTATACATGGTTAAATCATCCACTGAAGCCCCGTTCAAGTAAGTCAGTATGAAAGCAAAGATAATATGAAATAAAAATTTATTATGGCATGTATTTCAAAAGGTCTTCATCGTCAATATCGTCCCAGATTCTGGCTTCACATTGATAACAAAAACAGTTCACTTGCTTTAATCGTTCTTCCACTGCGAGCCTCACTTTGTCGATATACTCCCACTCCGCCATAGTTCGTGGCTGGGAGTAAGGGGTGTACCACTCCCATAATTGGTGGAGGAACTTGGTGCTGGTGATCTCCATCACATCGTCAGAATCGTACTGGAGATACTTCCACCTCACGCCCGTTAAGTCGGGACACTCCTTCTCTACCTTCCCCTTCGTTGGAGCGTTTGGTGCAACGAGCGCCTTTGGTGTTGAGCATGGAGAAGCGAATTTTGTGTTTGGTGTTGTCGGAGGGCTTGTCATGTTGACTGTGAATAATAACTTTGAAATGTTTTCTAATTCTTAAGTATCAACAAGCAACCAATCAGAATGAACAGCCAATGAATGATGAATATGAAAGTATATATAACTAAAGTGACATTCGTGTCATTTCACTCTGTCTTTGTGACATATAAGTGAAGTGTTCTCTGGCGAATTCTATATTTGAGGCGTACAAGTGAACTGCTCTCTCGTGAAGTCTCTATCTTGTTGAAGTATCAACCTTAAACTTGATTTCGTTGAAATGGTAAGTTGAAAATTTCCTCACTCATCTCCCTCAAACGTGTGGCTAATAGTATCTTCCTTAATTTCAGGCATCAACTTCATCACCAACGCCCTCCCTTCTCGAGGAAAGTTTAGAGTTGTTGAGTCAAAGTAGGTTGTAGCAATACACTGAGACTTGAACAGAGATGATAGAATGATTTCTCTTTCAGGTGATGTGAGTTCCAGCTCAGGACTCTCGCGACAAGGCAACGAGTGGGAATGTGCCGACTGCGGACATATGTTTACAAGGAAGCACAGTCTCCTTCGACACATCAAACAACGTGTGTGTCAACGCAAAGCGGCGTCAATCTCCGGAGGTGAAGTTGATTCTGACGATGACATCTCCTTTCCTTGCGATTTGTGCCTTCTTTCTTTCGATAGCCCCTTTCAGCGATCTTCGCACAGACTTAAACACACGCATGCAAATGATCACTACACCAACGGTACCTCTACAATCTCCCTCATTAACGTTTCCCATAGTCATTTAGTACGCGACTACTGCATGGAGTCCAATACTCAAATAGTAGATTTTCCTGAGTGGCTCCTTCAAAATTCTAACATTATCGAAGCGCTCTTCAACAATTTAGACAATTTTAGAATGAAGGCGCTCATCTACCTTAAACTAAAATATATCAAGATAGATTTTCAAACGGGTCAAGTGACGGAGAGAATACAGTTTCATGTTCCTTCCTCTTCCGCAACCGAAGTTGTAGACTGCGAGTCTTGGCTAAATTTTCACATTCAATGTTTAAAATCAAATGTAGATAAATTCAATCAACGCGACAGCGCTCTCATGTTTGATGGTGTGGACTCAGCCATATTCAAAATTTCCCTATTAGAAAGTCATGCAGCTCGAGGTACATTTAAACTACCAAAAACGTTGTATAATAAGAAAGCTGTCATCAATGTCGATTGTAAATCACAGTGTTTCAAATATGCAGTCCTATCCATCCTTCACTATAATGATATTAACGCGAATCGAAATCATACCTATAGCTATAGACAGTGGGAGGATGAACTAGACTTTGAAGGTTGTGATAGTAACAACATGAAAATCAAAGATGTAGAAACGTTCGAAAAACATAATAAGATTAAAATTGTCGTTCACGTGTGGGAGAAGGGGTTGAAGGGTGCCCGCTATAATTCACGGTCAACTTGTTATGAACGTGTAGTCAACCTCTTATTAGTAAAACAAGATGATAGCGAGGAATGGCACTACTGTGGTATACCCAAAATCTCTCGCTTGTACACTCACTTGGGGCACTCTAAAAGAGGTGAACATTTTGCATGCGACCGCTGCATCCGCTCCTTTTGGAGTAAAGATAAATTTGAAACTCACTATGAATGGTGCAAGCGAAGTAGATTACAAATGGAACGCATGCCCAAAGATAAAATATTTTCACATAGGGATAATGGTGACGAATTAAGTCCCCTGCGTTTCATTTACGCAGACATAGAATGCTACATTGATGATATCATCCACAAGCCAGCAGCCATATCCTGCTATGAAGTATGGCATGACCACTTTAGAAATAGGCAAAACAAAATGCATACTTGGCAAGGTGAAGATTGTGTTTCAAAATTTCTAGAATTTCTCGATAAAGCTGCTAAATTTCAACAATCATATGATACCCAATTGCAGCGTAAGTCACTACATATGTCAGATGAAGACAAACAAAAATTTGAAAGTTGCACATCGTGCCCTAAATGTCATAAAACGTTTGATGACGATAAAATCAAGAAAGTGCGTGATCATGATCACATCACTGGTAAATTTAGAAACGCACTCTGCTCCAAATGTAACTTTTCACTTAGGTTGAGACGTCGTGTACTACCCGTCATTTTTCATAACTTTAAGGGCTATGACAGTCATATGCTCATAAAAGGAGGGTTGAGCCAGATGAAATCGTGGCAGTTTAATGTAATAGCGCAAACGAGAGAAAAATTCATGGCAATGACAGCAAAAGTACCAGTTGATAAAACTAAAGAAAATAAGACAGTCTTCTTCGAAATAAAAGTTTTAGATTCATTCCAATTCATGTCAGCGTCACTAGCTTCTCTCGTTCGTAATCTCAAGTTTCTTCCCCATAGTCAAACTTTGAAGAAACACTATCCAAACTTAACGGATGAAATAATCACTCGCAAAGGAGTCTTCCCTTATGCGTATTTTAGCTCAATGCCTAAACTAAATGAAACAACCCTTCCTTCCATTGACAAATTGCAAAACGATTTGACGGGTGAAGATTGTCCAGTAGAAGATTATGAACATGCTCAAGAGGCATGGTTAAAATTTGATTGTAAAACGTTTGGCGATTATATGATCGCTTACTTAGAATTAGATGTCATTTTGCTGGCTGATGTCTTTCAGGAATTTCGACGAGTGGCATTAGAAGAAGACAAATTAGATTCTGTCCACTTTGTCAGTCTACCAGCCATGTCCTTTAAATCAGCCTTTAAAATGACTGGTGAGACCATTCATCTCCTGCAAGACCCGGAGATGTATAATATATTTGAGCGCGGAATACGCGGTGGTCTCACATTTGTAAATAAACATCATATAAAATCTGAAACAGTAGGTGATGATCATATCCACCTAAAGTACCATGACCAAAATAATTTATATGGCGGTTCACTGTCTAAACCACTACCTCATTCCGAGTTTAGTTGGTTAAATCAAGATGAGCTTGAGTATTACTCCAACCCTTCAAACATTCTGAAGATTCCAGATGAAGGTGATTGGGGATATTATTTTGAAGTGGATTTGATTTATCCAAATAGCATTAAAAATAAAACTGCTGATTTCCCACTCGCACCTGAATCTGGTGAAGTGACTGAAGATATGTTTTCACCATTCATGTCACAATTTCATGATAACTTAACAGAGTGTGGACAGCCAAGGTACGAACCATGCCGCAAACTTTTACTCACCCAATATGATAAGAAAAATTATCTCGTACACTTCTGCATATTAAAATTCTATTTAGAAATGGGCATGCTTCTAAAGTCAGTTCACCGCATTATCAAATTTAGACAGAAAGCCTTCCTCAAACCCTACATAGATAGTAACAGCCAGAAACGTGCACTAGCCCAAAATAATTTTGAAAAAGATTTTTATAAGTATAAGAACAACAGTCTATTTGGTAAGACGATGGAGGATGTTAGAAAGCTCGTAAACTACAAACTAGTTAATGATGATCAAAAGTATCACAAATTGACCTCATCATCTCTATTCATCGATAGAGACATAATCGATGAGGATCTTGTAGGTATTAAAATGATAAAATCTGAAGTTGAGTTGTGCAAACCCATCTATATTGGTCAAGCTGTTCTAGATTACTCCAAGCTTGAAATGTGTGCTCTTCTATAAAATACTAAAACCATGTCCTCTCGCAAAAGAGGTTCGTTTGATGGGTGGTGACACAGATAGTTTCTTTTTAGGTATTGCCAGTCAAAAAGATTTAAATTTTAATGAAGTAGGAAAATCTTTAGAAAGATATTTTGATACATCAAATTATCCTGCTGATCATCCACTATACTCTATCAAAAATAAGGCCAAACTTGGTTGTTTTAAGGATGAAACAGCAGGGAAGGAGATAGCTGAAATGATTCTCCTCCGCCCTAAAATGTATTCTATGAAATTAAAGGATAGTGATGATAGCATTAAGCGCGCTAAAGGTACATCAAAATCCATTGTTCACAAAATGAAACATCGGTCCTATAAGAAGGCCTATAAAAATAAAACTGTAACGTTTGTCAATATGACAATCTTAAAATCTCAAGTTCATACTGTGAAAACGCACACGTTCAAGAAACGAGCACTTTCAGCATGTGAAGATAAGAGGTGTTGGATAGGACATAACACAACTCTTCCACATGGACATCCTGACACAAACATACCTCTACCCAAAAGAATAAAACTTACGCTACCACATTCAGGAGATGTATTGACATAATCAACTTTAACTCAGTATTTTGATGTTGCTTTTGTAGATATACATGGTTGTTTTATGTATCGCATGAGATCGTTTCTTGCTTGTGAATATATGCCTACAGTCAGCCCATTCCCCCATTATCTGTGAAAAGACTTTTTCATACACATATTTTTATTTCAATAAACATATCACAATGACTTCACTTTGTTTTCCGAAACACTAAAGTTACGAGGGATTTAGCATCTTTCACATGGATGCACTCTTGTAAACCATTGGTAATTTTGATAGCAATAGAGGGTATAGTTTGTTTGACGACGGGATGATAGAAAATAGATTCAAACATCTTCTCGACTATTCCATATGAAGCATCTTTATCATGAATGAAATCACGTAAAATGTATTCTTTTTTCTCACCAACAGAAATGGGAAGAATCAAATCACTTTCAATGTAAAGCTGCTGTTCATGTTTATCAAGTGTCATTGGTGTTTCCATACCAATCGTATGCGCAGCAGTAAACACAGTTTGTAGCATTGAAAAACCAAAGAGTTTTTTCAAATTTTTACTCAATTGACATTGAATGTCATCACCCAGTTTCAGAACAACGCGTTGATTTTCAATTGAAAACGAAATGTGGTGTGTCTTTACATCATATTTACTTTTCATCACATGCTTCAACTTCTGTTGTATATAAGGATTTACTACATGAATGAAGCTTTCAACTGTATAATATAGACGCGGCATTAGATTGATAGCAACTTTAGATTCTTCATAAGACTGTTAAATTTTCTTGATGCGATCACCATAGATGTCCACCCACCATTCATCATTAACTGAATCAGCTTTAGTGTGATATTCATGAGAAACCATACACCACACCGCTTCCAATAATAGGTGTATAATGTCTTACAAAATGACGCAAGGTTGGAGAGAAATAAACTGTAAAATTGCCATTATAATTCTGAATAACCAACTTATTTTTGTCCGCCATAATTTTCTCTCCATACTTCTTACCCACAGTCTCATTCCATCGTTTTACTAACTCAATAAGTGATAAAGGTTGAACACCACGCTTTTTAAAAATGATGCGTTCTTCACATTCTACAACATCTTCATCAAATATTTTAAATCTATAATGAAATTTGTTGATTCGATTTGAATAAACTTTTTTAACATTTGCAGTAGCAATTGAGTAAAGCTTTCTGATCTTTATTCTTCATGATGGAAGTATTACCACTATTGAACGCCTTAATAATTTTCTCATTCTCAAATGGTTCATAATAATCTGATTTTATCTGAATCCATTCATAGTTCCACTTTCCATCTGATGTTAAATTGTATGGGAACTGGAATGCATTATTCATCGCTATTCCATCATGGGTGCGAGGAGTCAATATCATTTCTTCCAAATCATTCACATTCTGAATATTGCTATCATAGCAAATACTAGAAACGCCAACCTCCCATTCACCTTCTAAATGCAGTGGGCGATTTAATTCTACTCGATAGTCTGATGGTTTATTTTTGGGAAATTTATTCATAGAAGCATTACTGGGTAAGTAGATTAGAAACGAGTCCTTATTTTCACTTTCCATATTATTCACATTGGAAAAATATATTAGCATACTTTTGCATTAACTCTTCATTCGGAAATGGAGTGTGATACTTGTCACAGCATCTTTATGAAAAGGAATCAACGCACCAGCATCGTCATAAATTGCAATATCAATTTGTGGGATGTAGTTTGATTTCAGCTTTGTATAATGCACTTTCTTGAAAGTATGCTCAGATAAAATACTGCAGCTTTTTGGCTGGTATGGTATCACTGCTAGCAATAGAGCTTCAACATCTCCCACACGTACATCTTCACCAATATTGGAATATATCTGAAAATAGTTAATACGACGCGATAGCGACATGTCTGCACTAGCTTTGGTTACAGTACCACTTTTAAAGATATTTTGATCAAAACCCAAAATGTCCATTAGAGTTTTATCCATAATTAGTTCAATACCTTTTCCACTTATAGTGAGAGACAAAGTACCTTCTTTTTCAGAAAATAAAATATGTTGCTCATTAATCACTTCATTTAAATAATCTACAACCAATTTAACTGAAGTAATAATGCGAGGCATCAACACTCTTGTTTCATGTAAGATACCACCTAAAGGCTCTAAACACTTTCTGTATAAAGATACGGTCCATTCTGTATCAAATTGATTTGACCTTTCACATGGTAAATGTTGCATATTAAATTTTCCATGAACAGCTGCAGAATGATGTCGTAAGAACTGATGAAAATCCTTTGAACAAACTAATACTAGATCATCATCATTTAATTTACTTATTGCAATGTGATTAGATGATTTGATATAAGTCAAAGTTGCCACTTGTTTACCATCAACTCGAAGGAGATAATTAAATTTCTTCAATAATGTTTCAGGAGTCATGTTTGTCTTTCTTGGCTTAATCACAATCTTCTTCACCAACGTCTTCTCATTTCTTGGAATAAGATCTACATGATAAGCTTCCTCTCGATATATTAACTGTTTATAACCACTTATGTGGTAATTAACGTTAAAATTATCATAGCTTGTTAAGGCGCTAGCGAGGTAACCTAAATCATTTCTTAAACTTGGACTTAAACCAACAATCCAATCTTTCTCAACTACATGATGTACATAAGTATGATCATCATTGTGCGGAGTAAATTGGACAATATGTTTACACGCTTTATTCAGGAAATCATATATAAACTTTTTACATGATAAGAGATCTTTCTTTGGCCACTGTGGAATGTATACTCGGCAGCCCTTTTCACATTGGTAAGCAGCTGTATGTCTCATATTAATAGTCATCACCTTATGATCAAAAGTATAGACACAGTTGCTATAAACAAGTTGAGTGACTACCACTTCCCAATTTCCATTTACCTGTTGTGTATGATCAATGGGAGTAGAAAAGAGTGCGGCTCGATTACTAGCAAATCTATTTGCGGCCGCATTGCTAAGCAAAATATGATAAAACGACATTTTTATATTGCTAATCTGCGACTTGCATAACATCATGAAGACTTGGATTTTGGACTCTCTACAATATATCAGAGTTGATCGTGATGGAAACGTACATTTCAAAAATTCTCATGGTCATACATCAAGAGGTATTACATTAACATGGCGACAATTTGTCAACCTCAATGATATCATGAGGGATTTGGAATATTTTGAAACATTAAGATTCATCTCCTTGGGTGATCAAGTTTGGCTTCAACATTACAGAAATGAAATTCAAATCTGCCATTCTCATTCAGCAAACTGTTTCTCATTTCGCAAATACAATTGAGAGAAGTATAGAAGATACATACATCGCTCCATCATGACATTTATTCGTCGTGAGTTCATCGCCCTACTATGCAAATCTTAATCAGACATGACTACCACGCACCATGAGTTGGAAATTAGATTCCCTACAACGTATTGAAACGGATCATGATCGAAACGGCTATTTCAAAGATTCAACTGGAAATGTGAGAAGAGAGTTTGCTTTATCTTATCGTCATTTTCAATCTCTACATCATATCATGAAGGATTTGAAATACTTCTATATGAAAAGACATTCACGTATTGGAAATCGCATATGGCTGCGCGTCAACAATCGGCGAATTCAACTCTATCATTCCCAACTTCATACTAACTTCACATTTCATCAAGGCAGTTGGGAAAAGTATAAAAGGAAGGTACATCGCTCAATTTACTTATTCTTTCATCATGAAGCACCATCGCTACACCATCGTCAACATTCTCCGTCGCTTCAGACTCTACACCAAAATCGATCTCACAACATTACGCCAACACCTTCCAAACAGCAAGTATTACCCGTGCCGACCTCAAATGTTAGTGGTGAAGATGAACAATTCACGGAATCTTCAACTCTTCCCAAGTGGGACTGTACAGATTCTCGGCGCCCTTTCTCATTCATCGGCGCAGTCAATGCGCTTAGAGCTACAAAGACTACTACGTCGGATATGGAAGAGGGAGAGGTGTGTGATGTCGAATCTGACTGTGGACAATATGGTGATCTCTACTCAATTGAGTGAAAGTGTATCATTTTTGAAGATTCGTACCAGAAGTTACAATTTGTGTTATGAACCCGAACTTTTTCCTGCAACTCTCATTAGTTGTTGGTTACCTGTGCATGTGGCAATCTTTCATAATAGCAAAGTGATCATTACTGGATTAAAATCTCGTACAAGCAAATGCGATCCTAGACTATCTCATCGAGTATGTACGTACCCAGCGGATTGTAAAATATAAAACAATTTTTCCAACATGATGTTTTTATTTCAAATCATGATAGAACTTACAAATCATTTTTTCATTAGAGGATGGATTACATGAAAAGTTTTGAATAACAGATACAAATCGAGATACATGTAAACGTTTTAAGATGAAGTACAGTACAAAAGCACCACACGTTGATGAAAGTGGATGTTGTAGTATGCGTTCATTTCGCTGATATTGACGCGTATGTTTTCTCAACCACTGCTGTGTTGGTATATTTGGAGGTTGAGCAAGAGAGTCAAATAGTTCACCACGTCGGTCTTCTCCAATAAAGATCGCTTTCCAATGCTCACCGCCTAAATTCTGCGAATGAGTGTTTAGCACAATAAAGATGGGATAGTGATTTACTGCAGGTGGTAAGGTATCGAGCGAATAGACATTATCGAAAGCTTTCAACGTCACTTCATCTGCATTACGCTGCACTTTAGTCTTAATATCGTCAGCAGTCAACCAACTCATTAACGATTATACTGAAGAATCACGTCACGATACTTTGCAATTTCAATGTTTGAATCGAAGACTGCATAAATTAATACATTGATCGTCTCAGGTAGTGTTCTTTTGAACGTCAAATCCAAACGAATATTATGAGACACGTTCGCTTGACGATAGGGGGCACTAATATCGCTGTCAGCAGTCAAATCAAATGCATAAATAGTATATCCACTCTTAAACTCTTTCATAGTGAGTCCGTTGGTGTCATCCGTATTGTAAAAGCCAAAGACATCCATAAAATCAACATACAGCCCTGTGAATTGAATTAGCAATTTTCTCATTTTGCAATCTTTTATGACAAAAAGCGACATAAGTAGTTATTGAAATCACTATGTCTTTATCTTTTACAGTGAATATATTGAAATTGTCTTGTCATTCATAATGATTGATAAAAAGTCAATTAATTTGATGCTCACTCAATATTTTGTTGCTGCTCCTTTTGACTTCAACATCGCAATGATTCGCTTTGGCATGCTATCCACCAACTTGGTCAAAACACGTGTCTCAATGGAATGATGCCAGACATGAATTATGGATGCCAGTAATTCTGATTTGGTCCGCGGTTTTCTCTCATTCACCCGTTTCTTTACAATGCCCCATAAATTTTCGATGGGGTTGAGGTCCGGACTGTTCCCAGGCCAAGGAAGAGACCTCAACCCCACCTGATTCTTGAAGTTGGTTACTGTCTTCGCTCGGTGAGCTGCAGCGGAATCATCTTGGAAAACCATCTCGTCATTACAAACGAATCGTCGTTTGTATGGAAGCACTCTCGTCCTAATAATTTTGATGTATTCCTTTTGATCAACCGTCTTTTCACATAGATGAAGATACCCGATTCCACGATGACTGAAGGATCCCCAAATCATCGCAGATTGTGGGAATTTGACCGTTGTAATGTAGCTAAAGTCTTTCGATCTTTCATTCACAAATCGTCGCACTCTTTGTCTTCCACCATGAAACTGCAGTTGAATCTTGCTTTCGTCGGAGAACAAAACATTTCGCCAATATTCTTTAGGATGATCTTTTTTCTTTTTGCACCACTCTACGCGTGCAGCCCTTTGTCTCTTATTCAATAACGGCTTCTTCGTCTTCCTTCTCGAAATTAATCCGAGCTTGATGAGCTTCTTTCGTATAGAGGAAGCTGTGATTTCTATACCAGTAGAATCGAAAAATTTTCTCTTTAATTCATTCGATGTAAGCTCTCTGTTCTTCAAGCACAATCGTTTTAGGACATTATCAGATCGAGTTGTTTTTTTCACTCCTTTGCAATTGCTTCTCCTCGATGGTCTGTTCATGCTGTATTTTATGAAACGACAAACCGCAGATGTTGAGATCTTCAGCCTTTCAGCAATGGTCTTCTGTGCATAGTTTTCGGCATGCAAAAGTTTGATACAGGCTTTTGTGGATGAACAAAGATCCCCTCTTCTGCCCATTGTGTTCAGATTTTCTGAGTTCCGCTTCCTCTCGAAAAAACTCAATGACTAACTTCAATTGTATTGGTACAACATTTTCACAAGCAAATTTGTTACAGGGAAGTCCCACGAATCAATTTTTAGTAACATAAGTCCGTATATCCGTAATTAGCAGTAGCTCTCCGCAATCGACTCGAAATCAGGTCATTCATATTTCGAGTTACCAAAATTAAGAAATTGCTAATTCAATTCACAGGGCTGTAACTGCGCATAAATTGATCCGCAGCAAAATCTGGTTTGTAGGGTGGACCAGGATGACTCACACCATTTACACGTAAAGCAATTTCACTTAACTGATTGTGTTTAAAATTGAAAGGATTCTTCTTTATATTACCATTAAATGCATCATTTTCAACCATTGCCACCATGAGGAGCTTCGTTGCTTCCGATGGAAAAAGGCCATCTTTCATGAAACTCTTTTGATCTTTTGGAATTGTAAAGGTGAGAAGCTTTGTATGCTGAACGGGGTAAATGGCATTTTGGCGGTTAAGACCTTCAGCATGTCCTCTAATGACACTTGGATTCGGTACTACTCGACGAATGTAAAGTGCAATATCTTCCACATGAATTCTAAAATTGTCAACTTTAGCAAATGCATTCAGCGCAAATTCAGGCTTATTCAATGTCAGCTTGAGTCGCATGCTGGTATTACAGAGTAAAAACTTTGACTGTCTAAAGAAGTCTAAACTCAGCGGACCATATAGCTGACATAAGCAGATCGCTTTACAAAGCCGCTGTTTGTTTCAACATCAAATTTTCCTGCTTCATCTCTGTACCATCCCATGGCTTCCATATGACTTTTTTGTGCTGCTGGATGAAACTGTGATACATGATTGAAATATGATTTATAGGGATAATCGCTTTGACCACCTTCCACCTGCTGCTCTCCAATCGTTAGAGAAACATCACGAAGTAATGTAGTCAATGGTAAATTGTTCAGTCCAACTTTATGTGTATCGTCAATAGCAGTTCCATCTGCTTGCTGAATTCTAAACCTCAAATCAACCATCGCATAACTCAAATCTATGTAGTCATCACTACCACCAGGAATAGCAAATTCAATGGGGCCGGCATTCTCAGCTGTTCGAGGATCATAATCTACAATACTTGAACTAAGAATATCTGTCTGTATGGCTTGTTGATCAAACAAACAAAAACCGGAAGTTTTACACTCCATGATTAGAAGTTATGGCAGCGTCGTCGTTTAGCGCCTGATGAATGATTAGAGCCTCTGCGACGTTTGCGTGAATGCCTTTTGACTGAAGATCGCACCTTACCAGCTCCGCGATGTTTCCTCCTTCCTTTTTTCATTCGTTTAGGTGATTTCTTTCCTTGAGTAACACCAGCAAAGGTCTGTTTCAATGCTTTTAAACCGCGTTCCTTCCCACTATTCAACAAACTGCTCTTAAAACTTCTACCTCTGGAAAGATCACTAGCAACATCACCAGCAAAGCCAACGGCATTACTTAAAACATTTCGCTTTAAAGATCTACCGACATTGGATATGAGAGGTGCTACAACAGATTTCAGTGCACCAAGTATGCTACCTCCACGTTGGCGGCGAGCGCCGATGTAAATTTGTCCTCCACCACTTACATAGGATGGTCGTGAATAAAAGGAGGCAGTTGGATTCATAGCTAAAACCCTAAACATTGTTAGTTACAACTTTGCATGAATCACTGTCGATCACTTAGATGAAAGATGTCGGCACGACGGATCCAAGAGTTCATACTTGAAGGATAACCAGTCCATTTAACAAGACACCATTCTTCACCTTGCCGTTTTTTACATCGAATGATTTTCTCTACCAAATATGTTTCACTTTCAGTGACTACCTCAATCTCATCGCGGTAAAAGCTACCCTCAATTTCTTCATTATAGTAATCTTTCAACTTGTAGGTGGTCGGAGAGTCTTTTTGATTAATCCTTGATACTGTAAATACCTCCTCTGCCCAATTCGGAAGGTACCCTTTAGCAAAAACACTTTTCACTTTTGAGATACGAACTTTATCACCAATTTTCACATCACTTTTCACATGAGTGCGTTAACGTTGGAATGATTCGCGCACTTTATCTACATTGTCAGCATTTACATCTACTGGTCTGAGTCCAATAGAACGATGGATAGAGTGATTGTAGGCATGGAGTGCATCTTGTAGAACCTTTGTCCAATTTTGTGTCAAGTTGGCAGTAAAATGTCGCCACAAGCGATTTTTTAATGTGCGATTAAAACGTTCAACGAGTGCAGCTTTATAAGCACTCTTTACACTAAACAACTCAATGTCATGCCTCTCAAATAATCTTCTCACATGCTGATTTTCAAACTCTTTTCCTTGATCACTCTGAATTCTTTTTCGAATGCGAACTTCTCGAAAAATTGTTTGGAATGCTTTTGCTACTCCTTTCCCTTCTTTAGTTTTAAAGGTTGAGCCCACGCATAACGCGAGAAAATATCAATGACGGTTAAAATAAAATTATTGCCCGAGTTATGTTTTGAAATGGAGGCGACATCACACAAATCTGCTTGCCACTGCTCATCGATGTCATGAACAATATAATGGCGGGTACGGTACTTCTTTTTCGCTTGTTTGTGGAGTGTATAGGTAGCCTGACCCTTTAACCATCGTTTCACTTGTGATTGTGGAAGACCACTCGCTTTTGATAATTTCTTGATAGATGCAAATCCTGCCGGATGTTTTACATCATAATAGATTGACTTCAAACGTTCAGTCGATGACGACTGACTCTTTTTCCTCCATCTCATCTTTTTGTTTTCTTGCCTTTCTACATTTACAACAACTGCAGCATTTAGCTTTAGCGGTTTTGCGATCGTGTTCACATTGCTTAGGGGTTTCATTGTGAGAGCTGGCACAGCAAGTGCAAGTGACAACGACATTCACCTCTGGCGGCTCATTACATGGCAAGCAACACATCTGCTTCATATTAATAGTCTGAGAACATGTATTTCCTGGGAGGAGCTGTTTTACGTTTTCCTTTTACCAGTTTTAGTGGTGATGTAGATCTACGTCGAGTTCTTCCTCTTGTTTGCTTAGTGAGTGTGGGAGGGGATGTAGCAGGTGACGTCTTAAACCAATTTGTTGGCATTTTCATCGTCTGAAGCATTGGAGCAGTAGCCACTGTTGAATCAAGTTCTTTCAATGTCTCATTATTCAAAGCAAATTTTGGTACATTATGCTTTTTCAATAGTTTAAGAAAGTATGACCAACCAGGTGGAACATAGCCCTGACGGCGCTTTCTACGTGTCGCATACTGAATCAAGTCTTCATAACGTGAAGCATCAATCACTTTATTTTCATCTGTAATGATTTTTCCTCTATTATTTACATTGAGATGGGGTTCAATACTGTTGAAAAGAGATATGGCATGTGCGCGAGATGCTAAAGGTGTAGCAGTCGATACAGAGTCACGCATCTTATTCTTCAAATTTTTCAATTGCTCAACAGTTTCCGATTGTAATAATACAGCACGATGTGGATCTTTGATGTGAACATTTTGCTGATAATCTATTTCTTTCCTATACATTTGATTTGTAAGAGGTTGCTTTACTTGCTGCATGGCAGTCAATTGTACATATTCATCCTGAGGAATAACAATCATGCGAGAATAAGAACTCATAGTTTCTAGATAATCATGGGAGTTTTCAAAATATCACTTCGAAATCTAAATTCTTCCGGACACTCTTGCGTAAAGTCAATGGATAAGTAACCGTATGGTTTTTCAGTAGCTGCTTGAAAAATTTCAATTAAGGCTTTTGATCCTCTGGGTGCAACTTGTCGCGCTAAAATTTCAAATTGACTTTTATCTCGCGGATTCTTGAAAATAGCATAATAGTGTGTATTCAGGTTTCGTGTACGAGCTTCTTTTCCATCAGGAAACAAATTTTGTGTGATATAGATGATAAAACACCTTTTATGATGTGCTGCGCGAGTGAACATATCTGTAACATCTTTTGAATTCTTACTTTCTTTTAATAGATCATCCAATTCAACAACATCATTAGACTGAAGTTTATCCACTGCAATAATTCCTTCATGTCGAATAAAGTTGCGACTTTGCAATTCCTGAAAGAGCGACGGTTGATAAATACCATAACACCAAATCACTCGATTGATAGGTTCCCTAAACAACTCCCTTCTTTTATCCAATAAATTCAGGGTGAAAACAGTTTTACCTGCATGAGATGGACCTGATACAGTCAGAACTTTATCGCATTGAAGTCTGAAATCCATTTTAATACTTTGAGATTCAACATTTGCATAATTAACGCCTAGAGCCAAAGATATCACCCAATAGGTTACCCACGACAGGAGCTAACATTGGAAGTATTGCTGAAAGGAAACCACCCTTTTGTGTTAGAGTTTTCCTCTTTCTTTGAAGGGTGACTTTAGGATTGGAGATGAAACGCAATTTTGTGGCATATCGCTTAAGTAACTTTCGTTGGTTTGGTGCTAATTTCTTCGTCCTCAACTTCCTCACATGAGAAATAATTTCACGAATGAATTTATCGTTAGCATGTCGTATAGCATTGTATCGCTGATTTGCTTTCATTCGTTGGAGAGCTTGAATGGCTGAAGAAAACTTTTGACTTTTTTGTTTCGTCATTTTACGTTTCGCCATTTTCCGTGTTAGTCTTTGCTAAAACCTATCTTTACCACATTTGCATAGGTACTAACTATTGCGGCATAAGTGACACTCGAAATGAGCAATATCACAGTGGTTACATTTGCAAAGTTGAATGCAATTACGTATGAAACAGCGTTGACAAAAAGCATGCTTACATCTCTTGAAGATGCGCTTTTCATTTCCATCCTTTCGCTTACATACATCACAACACAGAGTTTCACCGTTACTGATGTCTATAGCAAGTCTTCTTGAAGATATGAATTTGCTAGCCTTTTCTAAATAATAGACGCATGTACAGAAGGAATATACTTCGAGAGTGAGCAGACATAGCTCGAGAACCAGTTGTGCTACAATCAAGTACCACTGCATTTTCAATTTTTCTTTATGGAAAGTTGAATGTGAATATCTGAAATCGCTTCAATCACTAGACTGCTACCATGATGGTTAAATGCGTTAAGACGTTCAGCAATTTTTATCATATGTCTTTTGAAAAATTCTTCGGGGTGATCTACCACTTCCATTGAATAAGAAGCAAAATGGAAAGAGCGACTTTCCACCTCTTCCTTTCCAAAATGACTAAACTTAATTTTCGCAACTAATCGCGCCATGATAATGCTATCAGAGAATGTATTCATTAACTCTAGAAATAGAGTGCTAGCATCATCGACCACTGCTTCGATGTCGGTCTCATCTTTATGAAAATTTATCACATAATCTTCAACAGCTCCTTTTAAACTTTGCCTATGAAAACGTAATGTTCCGCACTCGTTTGAGAAAGACATGATCGCCCTTTATCTAACCAATCCATTGCATGAAAACAACTCTTCTCATAGTAACATTTATTGAATAATAGTAACAAGCATGCATTATAAATCAATGGTTTGAAAGAGATAAAATAGATACAGCTGGTAACAATCATACAGCGAGCAATGATAACCATACAGGACTTTGGCAGTGTTAAGGTAAGGAGGAAAGAAGCATTGGTTATGAACGTAGCTACTGCAACGAACAGACAGAATAGGAACACACAAATCCTTAAAACGTTTCGTGACTTCATGATAATGTTGATTCACTCTACTATCCCAAGGTGGGAGCAAAATGTCATCAATGATTAGATTGGGAAATACTTTCCTCTCCTTACCAGGATTATTACAAAAGATGCGTATAACATTGAAAGCAGCTAACCATCGTTTAAAGTCAATAAGAAGAGCAGTCTCACAAGAAAAGCCATAGTCTTGCAAATATTTCAGATTAAGTCCATGAATGTGTTTTCTCGCCCATTGATCAACATTGGGATCGCAGTTGGCATGTTGATGATAGACACTAACAATCTGATATGTCCAATTGTTCATAGCAATAGCACTGAGCTCCTGTACAGATTCACCCTCACAATCCATAAAAATGATGATAGAAGCCTAAAACGGAAATTTACACATCTAAGGAAACGATCTATAACATATTACAAAATGAAGAATTACATCGATGCTTTTCACGACAAAATACACAAATGATATGATGGCAACGAAGAAGTAAAATGTATCTAATAAGACCACGTCCACGACACTCAAAGCACATAAGCGAATTGTCATAGGGTAGAGTTAGGAAAGGACTAGTAATTCTCCTTCTTTGAATTGCGTGTTGAGGTAGCATTCTTCTCCGACTTGCGCTTCGTACCACTGCTGTTAAGGATTTGATCAATTATGTCGTCCACGTTGGGTGGTTTTGGAATATATAGGATGGATTCCATATGCATGGAGAGAGAGGCTATTTTATTATCCTTGTGCCGACCATAATATAGTCCATTCACTTTGAAAAGGATATCCCAAGTACCTTCTCCGAGCTCATCACATCTGATGGGTATTGAATGATCTCCCTCCTTCTTATAGTAAGTACACCAATGTGATACCGGTAGGCAAATGTGATTACCATCCCAAATCTTTCTATAGGGAGTATCCTTGTCATCTCTCGCCTTCCACTCTTGAGCAAGAGTAGTAGGAATGTCCATATTTAATGTCACGCACTCCTCAATAATATCAAGTTGGCGGCGAATGTACGGACTCACGGGGATCAGTATGTAGTCCCCATACTGATTGTGCATTATCTTGACATCCGTGGAAGGTAGCATTCCCGTTTGGAGTACTACGCCATGATCGTCATAACGTAAGACTTGCTTAAATTTACGCTGTAGCGGTGTAGGATTATGTACCTTGGTTGTTTCTTCCACTGGCCTCAGTTGTAGATGATCTGATCGTAGCGAACCTTGTAACGTTTGACCGCCATTTTGTCCTACTAGTGCAGCAGATGGAGTAGATGCCTGAAAATGAAAAAGATTGTATTAAGTTTACGTTCAAGGGAGGAGAGGTAGGGAAGTAGCGACTTACCATTTTAGTTGGATAATAGAATAGGGAGCTAGAGAGAGAGAAAATGTGCGTCTGTCACTCGTGTGATTCAATGAGGGAATGATTCTCACTGTGGAAGGCTCGCTATTTATATAGAAATGCTTGATTCTCATTGGATGACGATCCTCATTGGACAATAACATCAAGCTGATTCCAAATCTGGCCTCCGTTTACCAATCCGAGCCTTCATTCGCCCGTTGGAGCTGTTTCTTGGGAAATTCTAACTCTGTCGTTTTTCGCCAATCTCCCAAAAGCTTAAATGGCGTCTCACATCTAAACGAAGACAGATATGAACAAGCCGTTTCTTTCAGTGAATTTGTCTCACTCTTAGCTTTCAAACGAGCTATTGCACGACAAAATCCGTCCACCAGAAGCAAAGTTGGAAGATCGGTGCCGGGGGGGCGTCAGCGAAAATTTTTCTCTCCGATTGCTTTCAAATTCACCATACCGATGCAGAATTTCACGCTGAATCCGAATCTGGCCTCCGTTTTCCCATCCGATGCCTCGTTTTGGCGCTACAGCCCAAAACGTCCAAAATTCTATCTCTGTCGTTTTTTTGCCAATCTCCCAAATCTTAAATGGCGTCTCACATCTAAACGAAGACAGATATGAACAAGCCGATTCTTTCAGTGAATTTGTCTCACTCTTAGCTTTCAAACGAGCTATTGCACTACAAAATCCGTCCACTGGAAGCCAAAATCGAAGCGAGCACTCCCGAGGGGGGGGGTCCGTGAAATTTGATGAAAAATGTTTTGGTGAGGGTCCCAGGTCGAAATGCCGCACTTTGGAAAATTTTCAAAATTTTACCCATACAAAGTCACACTGACACTTAGGATTTTTTCAGGTGAGCTACAACAGTCCACCCTCCCAACCTGGCCGGCACACCACGCCAACCTAGACAGCACATCACCGCGCGCTATACGACAACCCGACAGGAGGGGGGGGGACGTCAGACTCGAAGCAACACGGCGGCACACCACGACCGACTCGACGGACAGGAGGGGGGACGTCATATTCGAAGCAACACGGCGGCACACCACGACCGACTCGACGGACAGGAGGGGGGACGTCATACTCGAAGCAACACGGCGGCACACCACGACCGACTCGACGGACAGGATGGGGGGGGGGACGTCAGCGACTTCTTCGACCGCGGCCATCTTGCGCGGTCCAGTGGTGGAGTTTTGCTTACTACTAAAATGGAATCGGTGTATCAAATATAAATGAAAGGCATAGACCTTACACATGCGAATACAGAGGGGAAGCGTTCGTGAGTTTACTTTCCTAAATTATTATCCTAGATTGTGGAAAGTTGTTGTATTCATTAAATCTCCGACGAATCCGTTTTCGCATGCTGTTTTACTTAGGTCGCATTGTTCTGCCTCAAAGAGAATCTGCTGAATTCGCATTTTTGGATGTGACTTTGTAATAGGTTTCAATTTCCGCAATGATGCAGCCATATGTTCACCAAACAGACCCTCATCGTCTTTCTTGTTTAATCCTTCCAAATAGTCCAGCATTGCATCATCCAGCGCCTTTTGTCGAACCTTCGATGTTGCAGGTGAAGGCAAAGGTGGAGGTGGTATCATAGTAGACGGATTATTCGATAAATATTCATCCTGAGTAGATTCAATGCCTTCACTGTCAGCTTCATCACGAGTGTCGTTGCTGAAAAACAAAAACTCCTCATAAATTGAATAATCTTTATTTTCCGTATATGAGCTTATAAAAACGACCCATTTTAGAATCTACATGTATAGGTCTATTTCGTCGAGAGCATCTTGTGATATTGTCTCACGGTTTATATTGCAGCATTTTCTAAATTAGATCGAAATGTGTCTTTCTCATTCCTCTAGCATAGGGTTGGACAGAACTTGTATTGGGTGTACCGATACAAGCCCAAGCTTAAATAGATGAATCGTCGTAGCCCATAGGGTAAAGTGGGGGTGATATGGACACTTTTTGATCACATTTCCAGAGGCCAATAAATGCATGAAGAACTTCATGTAACTGTCTCAAACAATTTTTATTTTTTAGAAAGTGATTTGAATCTCACAAAAATGGTCTATCCAAGTCATATCGACCATACTGAGTTCAGTAAATTTTGGTTGAAAGACATGAAATGTAAGCTGTCCAGAAGTAGGTCAAAGCGGCACTAGGTCAGAAGGAGTCCAGAGTGGTGGATGTGTTGCTGTTGTGATGATGAATAGGAAAATGCATTCCATGTTATTGTATTTATCCAATTTGTCGTTCTCTCTCTCACACACACACACACACCACACACACACTGATACAATCTCTTTTAGAGATATATTATTCCCTCATGCAATTTGTCTTGTAAGCGCTCATAGACGATCATGCTTGTCATCGATCTTTGTGGCTCAATAAAGAATTAATTATTTATTGCTATTATTATCATTCAATGATTGGATCAAATTTAGGGTCCGTGACCTATGGTGTTTTGAATCGTGTTTAGGTGCAACTTCTGTTGCATTCGTGCTTGGAAACAGTTATAAATGAATTACTATTGACGCAAATTACCGGATAGGTACTTTAAATTGGTTTTCATTTCGTTCTGTTCCGAATTATGTGCATATATTGATAGGGTGTCATCACTTTATCACCCCAGCTGTTATTTTTTGCTGAAAATTTATACTGTTTTCTAAACGATTGGAAATCTATCTAATTGATTTAAGTTCAAGTAAAAATGATATACGACCGTATTTAGGCTAGCAGATGCCAAAAGCTGTCATCACGAAGAAAAATTAGCGCTCTAACTGCAATAGTTTTGTCAGGCGATGCCGCAAAAGGAAAAGTGTCCATATCACCCTACTTTACCCTATGAGCTTATATGTTTTCATTTTTGATGGCATTGATTAGAGATTGATTAGGCCTACTATGAGCCCAAGTTTTGGATAATACGTCATAGGGTACTACCTGACACGATTCTGTGTCCAATTTTTACTTGCAAACACAGCGTATGTAGCACAATAAATACTGCGGCTTTTATGTTTTAGAGCGATAATTGTACATGTACTATTGTTGCTAGTAACTCGTAATTTCACATAGAGGCACTGTCAGCATCTATTTCCATTAGCTATTATCAATAGCTAATGTATGTTTTCAGTTTATTGAAATGTTTAGTGATAAAATTATGAAATTTCAATTACTTAGAAGTATGAAATTAATGGTATAGCACCATACAGAAACTTATGTAAAATATAGGATTATGATATCAATATTACCTGATGTTGTCGTTGCTATTGTTTGATTCATTACTTGTTTCTGCTTCTTTGGATTCTTTGTTTGATAGGTTTGATTCTGCCTTTCTCCGTTCCAATACTTTGTCAAGAAAGGTCATTTTTTCGAAATATTTCCACTTGGCTTTTGTTCCACCTTTATCACCACTTTTTTTCTTTAAGTTTCTTTTTGCTCTAACGTGTCCGTCACGCAGTGATCTACAACGAGTCTTTACACCTTCAACTTCCACTCCAAGATGTTGGGCTATGGCATTCCAAGAATTATTGGATTTGATATTATCTTTGTAATCTGTGCAGTGTAAGTCCCACAGATGCTTGCAATTACGTACAAGTTCGATTAACTTTTCTTCATCCATTCACGCGAACGTATGATGACTGCTGCACAGACTGCCGTGTAGAAAGATTCCGATAAATTTTCCTCTACAGCATGACGTATAGCTAGATTTGGCGTATGCGTCACTCGATCAATCTTATTGCCGAACACGTGTTCATACTCTAACGCAGATGTCGTTCCGGCAAATGACTAATCTTGCTGTACAGCAAACTCGTACAACATTTGCAGCATTTGCTGTGCAACACATATTTTGCTGTACAGCATTAAACGAGACTTTATGGGGCAAATATTTAGAGATGCCGTCAGTCGCCGGTACGGTGAGGGTTTTATTGGGTATGGGTCACCTCAAGTGGTGCCCTCACCTTGCCAATCCTCAAAAAAGTGGTGCCCACGACAACCCATATGACCCATTCCTGAGCCAGCGTGGGGCCGTCAGAAGCGTGTTACTAGGGACATGACTACAAAAGCAATTGCATCTTGCCAAACAATATGCTGAAAAGTGGATGTTCAAATTTAGCGGTCATAAACCAAAAGTTTTGTCATGTGACTGTGACAGTCTTAGAAACCAAACCGAATTTTATGTCGTCGAAGAAAAAATTAGAAAATGTTAAAAACTGAAAATTTTAGGTGTCATTCATACCAAAAACGGAAATTGTGCAAATCACAAAATCAACGCTTCAGCAAAAATGAGACGCGCATTTAATGGATTAGGCAAATACGGAATGTATAAGGGAGGTCTCCATCCTCTAGCACAAATATATACAGTAGAACCTCCTTTCCGGACCACCTCCATAAGCGGACCACCTCTATACTCGGACCACCTAAAATCCTCCCATCGAAGTGTAATGTGATTTTACCTGTTTAAGCGGACCACCTCTATATCCGGACCTGGACCACCGAAAAATGGTCCAAAACGTAAAATGACCTCTATGTGCGGACCACTTTTATTGACTAAAATTTGCTTTTCTTGAAAAAAACTAATCATATTTACTTTAATGCTGGAGTAAATGTAATTTACGTGTTTTCATTTCGCTATTTTACAATTTTCATTACTGATCAAAACGATTATTTATCGTGCAGTGTCCTCTTTCTGACATGCACTTGCTGGGTTGAATCAAATCATCATTGAAAGGGTTGAAACGACCCACTGGAGCTATTTATAGAACGCTGTCAATCCTTCAGTTTTCCAAGAAATTGTCATACAATACAAGAACACGAGCGTGCCAGCAGCAGTTATTGATTCGCTTCGTAGTCCGAAATAGCCTATCAACACGTGTGTGAAGTTAGCACCGCCACTCAGCACCGCCATCTTGAAGATGGAATGTGCCACTCAAATAAACCTAACAGATTCATGCATTTGGTCTGTGCCAGCATGTGCCACTCACTATTTTGAAAGAATTCCGCTTAGTTTAGGAAAAATCGATGCTCGAAAGTTCGACATGGCGGTGATGTGAAGTTAGCACCGCCACAAAGATTTTTTTCCAAAATACACAATCAAAACATACGAAAGACGCACAACAGATAGAAGACCATCAAAAACATTGTGCCAGCAAGTTTCAGCACCTAAATTCCCGTACTTGCTGAGAAATCAGTCCCCGAAACCACAAAATGGCGGTGATGTGAAGTTAGCACCGCCACTAAAATTTTTTTTCCAAAATACACAATCAAAACATACGAAACACGCACAACAGATAGAAGACCATCAAAAACATTGTGCCAGCAAGTTTCAGCACCTAAATCCCCGTACTTCCGGAGAAATCAGTCCCCGAAATCACAAAATGGCGGCGATGTGAAGTTAGCACCTCCACTAAAGTCATTTTTTAAAATACGCAAATAAAACACGCGAGACAAGTACAACTGGGAGATGATCATCAAAAACATTGTGCCAGCAAGTTTCTTCTCCTAAGACGCCGTACTTGTAGAGAAATTAGCTCCCGAAAGCTCAATGCGCTGGCGGTGATGTGAAGTTGGCACCGCCATCTTGAAAAATGCATGTACCAGTCAAAACAACGATCAAAATCGATCTAGATGGAGTGTGCCAGCATGTGCCACTCATTTATTTCACGAAAATCCAACCACAGTCGGTGGAAAACCAACCCGAAAGCTCAATGGCGGTGATGTGAAGTTGGCACCGCCATCTTGAAAAATGCATGTGCCAGTCAAACCAACGATCAGAATCGATGTAGATGCAGTGTGCCAGCATGTGCCACTCATTTATTTCACGAAAATCCAACCACAGTCGGTGGAAAACCAACGGCTGGAGTTGATGCAGGTGAAATGTTGCAATAGGCACTTACGATCGTTTTTTGTATGGACTTGTGCTTTTACTTTTTCCAAATGGAGGTTGAAAACAACGGTGGTTCCAAGGATGTTTACTTCAGTGAATGATGTAAAATATGGACGACACAAAATCGTTAATCGCCGCCAGTAGAAGAACGTCCGGGCGTAGGTCGTCGAACATCTGCTTCTGATTCTTTATCATAAGCACAGACCTGTAATGCTGCGCTCGGTCGCAATAGAAATTGATTCCCATGAGTCGATACCTGAGAAAGGATACATGAAATGCTGTTAGTTCGTTGATTGAATATAGTGGAAAAAACAGATTTTCTGAAACTAATTTTCTTTGATTTGTCAAGATCATTGCAGGTGAGTAGTAAGTAAAACTCCACTTCTGGATAGCGCAAGATGGCCGCCGTCGCTGACGTCCCCCCTCCTGTCCGTCGAGTCGGTCGTGGTGTGCCGCCGTGTTGCTTCGTGTCTGACGTCCCCCCCCTCTGGCCGTCCGTCGTAGCGCGAGGTGATGTGCTCTCCAGGTTGGCGTGGTGTGCCGGCCAGGTTGGCGTGGTGTGCCGGCCAGGTTGGGAGGGTGGACTGTCGTAGCTCACCTGAAAAAATCCTAAGTGTCAGAGTGGCTTTGTATGGACAAAATTTTGAAAATTTTCTAAAGTGTGGCATTTCGCCCTGGGACCCTGATCAAAACATTTTTCATCAAATTTCACCGACCCCCCCCCCCCGACAGCGATCTTCTAACTTTGGTTCTAGTGGACGGATTTTGTCTTACAGCTACTTGTTTGAAAGAGGAGAAAAAACTGCTCGATGAATATTTTTGTCGCGAGTCAATCGGACCAGCCGTTCAAAAGTTAGAGCTGTTACAAGATTTTAGGTCGGAGCTCACCTGAAAAAATCCTAAGTGTCAGAGTGACTTCGTATGGGTAAAATTTTGAAAATTTTCCAAAGTGCGGCATTTCGACCTGGGACCCTCACCAGAACATTTTTCATCAAATTTCTCCGAACGAGGGGGGGAGGAGGGTGTCAGTGAAAAGTGATGAAAAATGTTTTGGTAAAGGTCCCAGGTCGAAATTCGGAAGTTTAAAATTTTTCAAAATTTTCACCACACTGGAGCCCCCACACTTAGGAATTTTTTCACTTGTGGCATGTTACATGGCCATGTGCTGACCAACCCACTTCCCGTGGTCATATGAGAATGGTTCAGGTGTCATATGATAGAGAATGATGAGACGAATCGTTTGCAACAAACTGCATGTCGCTACGATGAATACTTTCGGAGATAGAGCCATTTTAAGTTTTCTTCCGAGCATATATAAACCCCCGACAACGTAAGTCTCATCACTTCATCGAAAGACGAGGTAAGCGACGGTAGTCGCTCTGAGCTCCCGATATCGGGTATTTCAAAGGACTCTACCTTTTGAAGTAGGCAAGCTATCTTCTTACTTCAAAGTTTGTATGATAGAGTTTGATAGTGTCTTTACTACTGATAAAATTTTTTAAAAGTAGTATGAGTAGTAAAATGCGGAATTTTTTAAAATTCTTAATTTTCAGTTTTTTCAAAGTTTTAACATGTAGACTAAGGTTTTCAAGTATGCTGAGTTCAAATCTGCTATCAGATTTGAAATTTAACTAAGTCTAAGGCAGCTTTTAGGGGTTAGATCCCAGCTACTGATCACTACCTTTGACTCGGCGTTGCTGTTACCACTTCGGGGCAGTGACAATGATGTCTTCAGCTGTAAATAGCGGGTATCGGGGAAGATCTCTCACTTCCCTAGTGATCAGTACAAGGCCTTCGGGCTGTCGACGGGATCGAGTGCCACTCACTACACTCAAATCTATCATTCCTCACTAAGTGTAATGCTTTAGGAATATGACTGTACTACATGATTCCAAACTTATACAAATTTCATTATCTTACAGTTAACAAGAAATCTCAGGCATGGCAAACGATAAGAATCGTAAATTTCACATTAAAATGTGTACATGTGGGCGAATCAATCGCAGTGCGGACGCCAAGGCGCATGTGAAGAAGGCGGGCACTGACCACATGACTATCCTGAATAGGGTTGCGTGTGTAAAGTGTAGAGTGTTGAAGGGTGATGAGGATGAGGCGCGTTTTTACAGAGTGCATGCTGACTGTAGTGGAGGTTTGGTGAATGATTTGCGATTCACGCAGTTGACTGTTGAAGAGAGGGAGCGAATGTTGGCGATAGAGGGAGAGGCAAGGTTGAGAATGTTGTTGAGAATGTTGTTGAGAATGATGAGTTGGCGAGAGCAGTTGCTTCGTTGGAGCCTGAGATTGGGCGAAAGAGAGTGCTTGAGAGTGATGATGAGGATGATGTGGATTTAGATAGGGAGCGTGTGAGGAAGCGTGTGAGGAAGTTGAGCTCTTCGTTGTCGGAGGTATCCAACATAGTTGTTCAGGACCCCCCGCAGAGCTCATCTTCCCCAAAAGTGAAGAGTGGTGGGATTCGTGTGCAGTCGGCGAGGTGGTTGAAGGATGAAGAGAAGAAGCATGTATCGCAGCAGATGGCGCATGATTTGTTGGTGAATAAGTATGAGAGTTTGAAGAAGGTGAAGGATGAAGTCGTGAAGGAGTTGGATGAGTTGAAAAAGAAGGAACTGAAGTCGAAGGAGGTAGCGGATGAGAATATTCGAATGAGGCGTAGTGTGACTGATTTGAAGAATAAGACGCGAGAGTTGGAAGAGAAGAATGATGAGTGTGAGAAGAGGGCGAGTGCTGCGGAGAGAAGAATGAGAGATGCAGAAGCGAAGTTTGAGGAGATGATGAAGGAGATGAGTGTGTTGAGAGCGAGGAATATTGAGTTGGAGAGGACTGTGGCTCGGCGGGGTGATGAGAGGCAGGCGTATGAGAAGTTGGAGCGCATGAGGGATGAGTGGAATCGTGTGAATGAGGATAGGTTGTTTGAATTTCACATCCCTATTCGGGATAATAATTTGGACGGTGAAGTACTCGTCAACCGAAGTCTGGACGAATCAATAATTTGCTATAACGGCCATCCAACCAAAAAATGTCTCCATGCCAGCCTGAGAATGCGCGGTCATCTCCACAAATTTTCTGTTCGGAAGCGCGCGAGACTACCTAAGGATGGCTAACTTGGTAAGTGAAAAGTAAATAAGATAGTATATCCTATTCTAATACATATCATTTTCATTGCAGATCTTTGCCCGCCTTCACCACCCCATCAATTCACTCCCGAGAACGAACCAACGGCTCTCTTAAGGGCCACCATGGGGCAAGACATGATAGAACCTCCACGCGGTTTGCCCTGGGCAGTCTTCGGACTGGCAAATACTATCATTAAGTTGAATCTGCTATCAGTCAACTTGAACGTTGCATCGTTAGAGGGGTATATAAACCACCGCCTCTCATTTCATTTCATTTTAATCATGCAGACCCCGAACAGTCAAGTCAGCTCTCCTCGCGGACCGCAGTTAAGGCCGCGAAATTTATTTGAGGAATTTGTCAGGCTAGAGGAGCAAGACAAAGTGCACAATAATCTTGCTCGGATTGGCAATCCGATGACAGCAACTGTTGTCAATCCAACGGAATGGCGCTACATTCCACTTTTTAGCCACGTGCCAATTAGCGTGGAAGTCGACACTGCTACCAAAGACAGAGTCAAAGACTCTCTCAGCAGAATTGGTAGACTGTAAGATGACGTTACTCCCGAGAACGAACCATCGGCTCTCTTAAGGGCCACCATGGGGCAAGACATGATAGAACCTCCACGCGGTTTGCCCTGGGCAGTCTTCGGACTGGCGAATACTATCATTAAGTTGAATCTGCTATCAGTCAACTTGAACGTTATGCAGTCGATTGCCATCCCTGAAGCATTCTGATTCGCTGTTGAGCAAGCAATTCATTGTTGAAAACTCTATATAAGCCAGAAGATTGTAGCGCTTCTCATTCAATTTTAAGTCACGATGGAAGCAACGTCTCCTGCCAACAGCATTCCCGTCTTCATCGATGAAGACAACGCCATTCCCGAGTTCATCATCCTCGACGAGTGGGATGAAGAGGATGAGAAGAAGGGGAAGATTAGGAAGATCATTTGCACGGATGAGGTATGGACTCCGAATACCACCCGCATCCGAAAGTTGCCAGATGCACCAGCACGACCTAGGCGGTATAGGGTCCATGAGAACCTAACCGTCATACCCATTGACTATTCCAGCCAATAGTCAACTTAATTGACATCGAGAACGAACCATCGGCTCTCTTAAGGGCCACCATGCGGCAAGACATGATAGAACTTCCACGCGGTTTGCTCTGGGCAGTCTTCGGACTGGCGAATACTATCATTAAGTTGAATCTGCTATCAGTCAACTTGAACGTTGCAAATTGAAGTTCGGTGTAATACTCCCTTTCGACGGGCGTTCCTGTAAAGGGCGGCGGTGAAACCCGTAGCTATGTATACCGCAAGGGACATTCGGCAATGGTCAATCTTGTTAAACCTCTCTGCGTCATGTTTGCAAGTGATTGCCTCTGTCTCAACATAGTATGCATTCGCGCCAGGGCGACATTTAGCCAACTGTCGAAGGTTGCCTAAAACTTTCCATTGCATACGTTATGAGAACCATGAGTTCTACCTGTCTCTATCAATGAGACGAATTGATGAATGGAATGAAATGGGAGGACACTCACGCGCCACACGCAACATAACACACTTCTCTCTTCCGTAGTCTAACAAGCTCTTTACACATGGATCGCAGTCGATTGCTATCCCTGTATCAGAAGTCTAAGCTATCTTAATTTTATTTAACACTATTTCATCTACCATCATCGCCCATATGAAATGTTTTAAGATTTAAAGTTAGACTAAGCGTGCTACTATTTCCAAATGAAAAAGTATACATGGTTAAATCATCCACTGAAGCCCCATTCAAGTAAGTCAGTATGAAAGCAAAGATAATACGAAATAAAAATTTATCATGGCATGTATTTCAAAAGGTCTTCATCGTCAATATTGTCCCAGATTCTGGCTTCACATAGATAACAAAAACAGTTCACTTGCTTTAATCGTTCTTCCACTGCGAGCCTCACTTTGTCGATATACTCCCACTGCGCCATAGGTCGTGGCTGGGAGTTAGGGGTGTACCACTTCCATAATTGGTGGAGGAATTTGGTGCTGGTGATCTCCATCACATCGTCAGTATCGTACTGGAGATACTTCCACCTCACGCTGTTAAGTCGGGACACTCCTTCTCACATACACTCTCTTCGCCGACCGCTGGTAATGACAACTTTCTGATATTGTCCAGTCGGTACACCTTCTCTATCTTCCCCTTCGTTGGAGTGTTTGGTGCAACGAGCGCCTTTGGTGTTGAGCATGGAGAAGAGAATTTTGTGTTTGGTGTTGTCGGAGGGCTTGTTATGTTGACTGTGAATAATAACTTTGAAATGTTTTCTAATTCTTAAGTATCAACAAGCAACCAATCAGAATGAACAGCCAATGAATGATGAATATGAAAGTATATATGTAAAGTGACATTCGTGTCATTTCACTCTGTCTTTGTGACATATAAGTGAAGTGTTCTCTGGCGAATTCTATATTTGAGGCGTACAAGTGAACTGCTCTCTCGTGAATTCCAAATTTGAGTGAAGTCTCTATCTTGTTGAAGTATCAACCTTAAACTTGATTTCGTTGAAATGGTAAGTTGAAAATTTCTTCACTCATCTCCCTCAAACGTGTGGCTAATAGCATCTTCCTCAATTTCAGGCATCAACTCCATCACCAACGCCCTCCCTTCTCGAGGAAAGTTCAGAGTTGTTGAGTCAAAGTAGGTTGTAGCAATACACTGAGACTTGAACAGAGATGATAGAATGATTTCTCTTTCAGGTGATGTGAGTTCCAGCTCAGGACTCTCGCGACAAGGCAACGAGTGGGAATGTGCCGACTGCGGACATATGTTTACAAGGAAGCACAGTCTCCTTCGACACATCAAACAACGTGTGTGTCAACGCAAAGCGGCGTCACTCTCCGGAGGTGAAGTTGATTCTGACGATGACATCTCCTTTCCTTGCGATTTGTGCCCTCTTTCTTTCGGTAGTCACTTTCAGCGATCTTCGCACAGACTTAAACACACGCATGTAAATGATCACTACACCAACGGTACCTCTACCATGTCCCTCATTAATGTTTCACATAATAATTTAGTACGCGACTACTGCATGGAGTCCAATACTCAAATAGTAGATTTTCCTGAGTGGCTCCTTCAAAATTCTAACATTATCGAAGCGCTCTTCAACAATTTAGACAATTTTAGAATGAAGGCGCTCATCTACCTTAAACTAAAATATATCAAGATAGATTTTCAAACGGGTCAAGTGACGGAGAGAATACAGTTTCATGTTCCTTCCTCTTCCGCAACCGAAGTTGTAGACTGCGAGTCTTGGCTAAATTTTCACATTCAATGTTTAAAATCAAATGTAGATAAATTCAATCAACGCGACAGCGCTCTCATTTTTGATGGTGTGGACTCAGCCATATTCAAAATTTCCCTATTAGAAAGTCATGCAGCTCGAGGCACATTTAAACTACCAAAAACGTTGTATAATAAGAAAGCTGTCATCAATGTCGATTGTAAATCACAGTGTTTCAAATATGCAGTCCTATCCATCCTTCACTATAATGATATTAACGCGAATCGAAATCATACCTATAGCTATAGACAGTGGGAGGATGAACTAGACTTTGAAGGTTGTGATAGTAACAACATGAAAATCAAAGATGTAGAAACGTTCGAAAAACATAATAAGATTAAAATTGTCGTTCACGTGTGGGAGAAGGGGTTGAAGGGTGCCCGCTATAATTCACGGTCAACTTGTTATGAACGTGTAATCAACCTCTTATTAGTAAAACAAGATGATAGCGAGGAATGGTACTACTGTGGTATACCCAAAATCTCTCGCTTGTACACTCACTTGGGGCACTCTAAAAGAGGTGAACATTTTGTATGCGACCGCTGCATCCGCTCCTTTTGGAGTAAAGATAAATTTGAAACTCACTATGAATGGTGCAAGCGAAGTAGATTACAAATGGAACGCATGCCCAAAGATAAAATATTTTCACATAGGGATAATGGTGACGAATTAAGTCCCCTGCGTGTCATTTACGCAGACATAGAATGCTACATTGATGACATCCACAAGCCAGCAGCCATATCCTGCTATGAAGTATGGCATGACCACTTTAGAAATAGGCAAAACAAAATGCATACTTGGCAAGGTGAAGATTGTATTTCAAAATTTCTAGAATTTCTCGATAAAGCTGCTAAATTTCAACAATCATATGATTCCCAATTGCAGCGTAAGTCACTACATATGTCAGATGAAGACAAACAGAAATTCGAAAGTTGCACATCCTGTCCTAAATGTCATAAAACGTTTGATGACGATAAAATTAAGAAAGTGCGTGATCATGATCACATCACTGGTAAATTTAGAAACGCACTCTGCTCCAAATGTAACTTTTCACATAGGTTGAGACGTCGTGTACTACCCGTCATTTTTCACAACTTTAAGGGCTATGACAGTCATATGCTCATAAAAGGAGGGTTGAGCCAGATGAAATCGTGGCAGTTCAATGTTATAGCACAAACGAGAGAAAAATTCATGGCAATGACAGCAAAAGTACCAGTTGATAAAACTAAAGATGATAAGACAGTCTTCTTCGAAATAAAATTTTTAGATTCATTTCAATTCATGTCAGCGTCACTAGCTTCTCTCGTTCGTAATCTCAAGTTTCTTCCCCATAGTCAAACTTTGAAGAAACACTATCCAAATTTAACAAATGAAATGATCACTCGCAAAGGAGTCTTTCCTTATGCGTATTTTAGCTCAATGTCTGAACTATATGAAACAACCCTTCTTTCCATTGATAAATTCAAAAACGATTTGACGGGTGAAGATTGTCCAGTAGAAGACTATGAACATGCTCAAGAGGCATGGATAAAATTTGATTGTAAAACGTTTGGCGATTATATGATCGCTTACTTAGAATTAGATGTCATTTTGCTGGCTGATGTCTTTCAGGAATTTCGACGAGTGGCATCAGAAGAAGACAAATTAGATTCTGTCCACTTTGTCAGTCTACCAGCCATGTCCTTTAAATCAGCCTTTAAAATGAATGGTGAGACCATTCACCTCGTACAAGACCCGGAGATGTATATTATATTTGAGCGCGGAATACGCGGTGGTCTCACATTTGTAAATAAACATCATATAAAATCTGAAACAGTAGGTGATGATCATATCCACCTAAAGTACTATGACCAAAATAATTTATATGGCAGTTCACTATCCAAACCACTACCTCATTCCGAGTTTAGTTGGTTAAATCAAGATGAGCTTGAGTATTACTCCAACCCTTCAAACATTCTGAAGATTCCAGATGAAGGTGATTGGGGATATTATTTTGAAGTGGATTTGATTTATCCAAATAGCATTAAAAATAAAACTGCTGATTTCCCACTCGCAACCGAATCTGGTGAAGTGACTGAAGATATGTTTTCACCATTCATGTCACAATTTCATGATAACTTAACAGAGTGTGGACAGCCAAGGTACAAACCCTGCCGCAAACTTTTACTCACCCAATATGATAAGAAAAATTATCTCGTACACTTCTGCATATTAAAATTCTATTTAGAAATGGGCATGCTTCTAAAGTCAGTTCACCGCATTATCAAATTTAGACAGAAAGCCTTCCTCAAACCCTACATAGATAGTAACAGCCAGAAACGTGCACTAGCCCAAAATAATTTTGAAAAGGATTTTTATAAATATAAGAATAACAGTCTTTTCGGAAAGACCATGGAGGATGTTAGAAAACGTATGAACTACAAACTAGTCGTTGATGAACAAAAATATCACAAATTGACCTCATCACCTCTATTCATCGATAGAGACATTATCGATGAGGATCTTGTAGGTGTTAAAATGATAAAATGTGAAGTTGAGTTGTGCAAACCCATCTATATTGGTCAAGCCGTTTTAGATTATTCCAAGCTTGAAATGTACCAACTCTTCTACCAAATATTAAAACCATGTCCTCACGTAAAAGAGATTCGCTTGCTGGGTGGTGATACAGATAGTTTCTTTTTAGAAATTACCACTCAAAAAGATTTAAATTTTAATGAAGTAGGCAAGTCATTAGAAAAATATTTCGACACATCTAACTACAATCCCACTCATCCACTCTATTCCATACAGAATAAAGCCAAACTTGGTTGTTTTAAGGATGAAACAGCAGGAAAGGAAATAGATGAAATGATTCTCCTCCGTCCTAAAATGTATTCCATGAAATTAAAAGAATGTGCAGATAGTATTAAGCGTGCTAAAGGTACATCAAAATCCATTGTTCACAAAATGAAACATCGGTCCTATAAGAAGGCCTATAAAAATAAAACTGTAACGTTTGTCAATATGACAATCTTAAAATCTCAAGTTCATACTGTGAAAACGCACACGTTCAAGAAACGAGCGCATTCAGCATGGGAGGATAAGAGGTGTTGGATGGGTCATAACACAACTCTTCCACATGGACATCCTGACACAAACATACCTCTACCCAAAAGAATAAAACTTACGCTACCACATTCAGGAGATGTATTGACATAATCAACTTTAACTCAGTATTTTGATGTTGCTTTTGTAGATATACATGGTTGTTTTATGTATCGCATGAGATCGTTTCTTCCTTGTGAATATATGCCTACAGTCAGCTCATTCCCCCTATATCTGTGAAAAGACTTTTTCATATACATATTTTTATTTCAATAAACATATCACAATGACTTCACTTTGTTTTCCGAAACACTAAAGTTACGAGGGATTTAGTATCTTTCACATGGATGCACTCTTGTAAACCATTGGTAATTTTGATAGCAATAGAGGGTATAGTTTGTTTGACGACGGGATGATAGAAAATAGATTCAAACATCTTCTCGACTATTCCATATGAAGCGTCTTTATCATGAATGCAATCACGTAAAATGTATTCTTTTTTCTCACCAACAGAAATAGGTAGAATCAAATCACTTTCAATGTAAAGCTGCTGTTCATGTTTATCAAGTGTCATTGGTGTTTCTATAACAATCGTATGCGCAGCAGTAAACACAGTTTGTAGCATTGAAAAACCAAAGAGTTTTTTCAAATTTTTACTCAATTGACATTGAATGTCATCACCCAGTTTCAGAACAACGTGTTGATTTTCAATTGAAAACGAAATGTGGTGTGTCTTTACATCATATTTACTTTTCATCACATGCTTCAACTTCTATTGTATATAAGGATTTACTACATGAATGAAGCTTTCAACTGTATAATATAGACGCGGCATTAGATTGATAGCAACTTTAGATTCTTCATAAGACTGGTAAATTTTCTTGATGCGATCACCATAGATGTCCACCCACCATTCATCATTAACTGAATCAGCTTTAGTGTGATATTCATGAGAAACCATACACCACACCGCTTCCAATAATAGGTGTATAATGTCTTACAAAATGACGCAAGGTTGGAGAGAAATAAACTGTAAGTTTGTCATTATAATTCTGAATAACCAACTTATTTTTGTCCGCCATAATTTTCTCTCCATACTTCTTACCCACAGTCTCATTCCATCGTTTTACTAGCTCAATAAGTGATAAAGGTTGAACACCACGCTTTTTAAAAATGATGCGTTCTTCACATTCTACAACATCTTCATCAAATATTTTAAATCTATAATGAAATTTGTTGATTCGATTTGAATAAACTTTTTTAACATTTGCAGTAGCAATTGACGTTAGATGTAGTCCATGACCAAAACCGAGATGTGGATAGAATTTATTATCCAACCTCAGTGTAAGACCTTTAGTAAAAGAATGAAAGCGAAGGAACTATCTCCCACTCCAATGATAGATAGTAAACTCATAAGCTTTCTGATCTTTATTCTTCATGATGGAAGTATTACCACTATTGAACGCCTTAATAATTTTCTCATTCTCAAATGGTTCATAATAATCTGATTTTATCTGAATCCATTCATAGTTCCACTTTCCATCTGATGTTAAATTGTATGGGAACTGGAATGCATTATTCATCGTTATTCCATTATGGGTGCGAGGAGTCAATATCATTTCTTCCAAATCATTCACATTCTGAATATTGCCATCATAGCAAATACTAGAAACGCCAACCTCCCATTCACCTTCTAAATGCAGTGGGCGATTTAATTCTACTCGATAGTCTGATGGTTTATTTTTGGGAAATTTATTCATAGAAGCATTACTGGGTAAGTAGATTAGAAACGAGTCCTTATTTTCACTTTCCATATTATTCACATTGGAAAAATATATTAGCATACTTTTGCATTAACTCTTCATTCGGAAATGGAGTGTGATACTTGTCACAGCATCTTTATGAAAAGGAATCAACGCACCAGCATCGTCATAAATTGCAATATCAATTTGTGGGATGTAGTTTGATTTCAGCTTTGTATAATGCACTTTCTTGAAAGTATGCTCAGATAAAATACTGCAGCTTTTTGGCTGGTATGGTATCATTGCTAGCAATGGAGCTTCAACATCTCCCACACGTACATCTTCACCAATATTGGAATATATCTGAAAATAGTTAATACGACGCGATAGCGACATGTCTGCGCTAGCTTTGGTTACAGTACCACTTTTAAAGATATTTTGATCAAAACCCAAAATGTCCATTAGAGTTTTATCCATAATTAGTTCAATACCTTTTCCACTTATAGTGAGAGACAAAGTACCTTCTTTTTCAGAAAATGAAATATGTTGCTCATTAATCACTTCATTTAAATAATCTACAACCAATTTAACTGAAGTAATGATGCGAGGCATCAACACTCTTGTTTCATGTAAGATACCACCTAAAGTCTCTACACACTTTCTGTATAAAGATACGGTCCATTCTGTATCAAATTGATTTGACCTTTCACATGGTAAATGTTGCATATTAAATTTTCCATGAACAGCTGCAGAATGATGTCGTAAGAACTGATGAAAATCTTTTGAACAAACTAATACTAGATTATCATCATTTAATTTACTTATTGCAATGTGATTAGATGATTTGATATAAGTCAATGTTGCCACTTGTTTACCATCAACTCGAAGGAGATAATTAAATTTCTTCAATAATGTTTCAGGAGTCATGTTTGTCTTTCTTGGCTTAATCACAATCTTCTTCACCAACGTCTTCTCATTTCTTGGAATAAGATCTACATAATAAGCTTCCTCTCGATATATTAACTGTTTATGAGCACTTATGTGGTAATTAACGTTAAAATTATCATAGCTTGTTAAGGCGCTAGCGAGGTAACCTAAATCATTTCTTAAACTTGGACTTAAACCAACAATCCAATCTTTCTCAACTACATGATGTACATTAGTATGATCATCATTGTGCGCAGTAAATTGGACAATATGTTTACACGCTTTATTCAGGAAATCATATATAAACTTTTTACATGATAAGAGATCTTTCTTTGGCCACTGTGGAATGTATACTCGGCAGCCCTTTTCACATTGGTAAGCAGGTGTACGTCTCATATTAATAGTCATCACCTCATCATCAAAAGTATAGACACAGTTGCTATAAACAAGTTGAGTGACTACCACTTCCCAATTTCCATTTACCTGTTGTGTATGATCAATGGGAGTAGAAAAGAGTGCGGCTCGATTACTAGCAAATCTATTTGTAGCCGCATTGCTAAGCAAAATATGATAAAACGACATTTTTATATTAATAATCTGCGACTTGCATGACATCATGAAGACTTGGATTTTGGACTCTCTACAATATATCAGAGTTGATCGTGATGGAAACGTACATTTCAAAAATTCTCATGGTCATACATCAAGAGGTATTACAATAACATGGCGACAATTTGTCAACCTCAATGATATCATGAGGGATTTGGAATATTTTGAAACATTAAGATTCATCTCCTTGGGTGATCAAGTTTGGCTTCAACATTACAGAAATGAAATTCAAATCTGCCATTCTCATTCAGCAAACTGTTTTTCATTTCGCAAATACAATTGGGAGAAGTATAGAAGATACATACATCGCTCCATCATGACATTTATTCGTCGTGAGTTCATCGCCCTACTATGCAAATCTTAATCAGACATGACTACCACGCACCATGAGTTGGAAATTAGATTCCCTACAACGTATTGAAACGGATCATGATCGAAACGGCTATTTCAAAGATTCCACTGGAAATGTGAGAAGAGAGTTTGCTTTATCTTATCGTCATTTTCAATCTCTACATCATATCATGAAGGATTTGAAATACTTCTATATGAAAAGACATTCACGTATTGGAAATCGCATCTGGCTCCGCGTCAACAATCGGCGAATTCAACTCTATCATTCCCAACTTCATACTAACTTCACATTTCATCGAGGTAGTTGGGAAAAGTATAAAAGGAAGGTACATCGCTCAATTTACTTATTCTTTCATCATGAAGCACCATCGCTACACCATCGTCAACATTCTCCGTCGCTTCAGACTCTACACCAAAATCGATCTCACAACATTACACCAACACCTTCCAAACAGCAAGTATTACCCGGGCCGACCTCAAATGTTAGTGGTGAAGATGAACAATTCACGGAATCTTCAACTCTTCCCAAGTGGGACTGTACAGATTCTCGGCGCCCTTTCTCATTCATCGGCGCAGTCAATGCGCTTAGAGCTACAAAGACTACTACGTCGGATATGGAAGAGGGAGAGGTGTGTGATGTCGAATCTGACTGTGGACAATATGGTGATCTCTACTCAATTGAGTGAAAGTGTATCATTTTTGAAGATTCGTACCAGCAGTTACAATTTGTGTTATGAACCCGAACTTTTTCCTGCAGCTCTCATTAGTTGTTGGTTACCTGTGCATGTGGCAATCTTTCATAATAGCAAAGTGATCATTACTGGACTAAAATCTCATGTACAAGCAAATGTGATCCTAGACTATCTCATCGAGTATGTACGTACCCAGCGGATTGTAAGATAAAAAACGATTTTTCCAACATGATGTTTTTATTTCAAATCATGATAGAACTTACAAATCATTTTTTCATTAGAGGATGGATTACATGAAAAGTTTTGAATAACAGATACAAATCGAGATACATGTAAACGTTTTAAGATGAAGTACAGTACAAAAGCACCACACGTTGATGAAAGTGGATGTTGTAGTATGCGTTCATTTCGCTGATATTGACGCGTATGTTTTCTCAACCACTGCTGTGTTGGCATATTTGGAGGTTGAGCAAGAGAGTCAAATAGTTCACCACGTCGGTCTTCTCCAATAAAGATCGCTTTCCAATGCTCACCGCCTAAATTCTGCGAATGAGTGTTTAGCACAATAAAGATGGGATAGTGATTTACTGCAGGTGGTAAGGTATCGAGTGAATAGACATTATCGAAAGCTTTCAACGTCGCTTAGTCTGCATTACGCTGCACTTTAGTCTTAATATCGTCAGCAGTCAACCAACTCATTAACGATTATACTGAAGAATCACGTCACGATACTTTGTAATTTCAATATTTGAATCGAAGACTGCATAAATTAATACATTGATCGTCTCAGGTAGTGTTCTTTTGAACGTCAAATCCAAACGAATATCATGAGGCACGTTCGCTTGACGATAGGGGGCACTAATATCGCTGTCAGCAGTCAAATCAAATGCATAAATAGTACATCCACTCTTAAACTCTTTCATAGTGAGTCCGTTGGTGTCATCCGTATTGTAAAAGCCAAAGACATCCATAAAATCAACATAACTGCGCATAAATTGATCCGCAGCAAAATCTGGTTTGTAGGGTGGACCAGGATGACTCACACCATTTACACGTAAAGCAATTTCACTTAACTGATTGTGTTTAAAATTGAAAGGATTCTTCTTTATATTACCATTAAATGCATCATTTTCAACCATTGCTGCCATGAGGAGCTTCGGTGCTTCCGATGGAAAGAGGCCATCTTTCATGAAACTCTTTTGATCTTTCGGAATTGTAAAGGTGAGAAGCTTTGTATGCTGAACGGGGTAAATGGCATTTTGGCGGTTAAGACCTTCAGCATGTCCTCTAATGACACTTGGATTCGGTACTACTCGACGAATGTAAAGTGCAATATCTTCCACATGAATTCTAAAATTGTCAACTTTAGCAAATGCATTCAGCGCAAATTCAGGCTTATTCAATGTAAGCTTGAGTCGCATGCTGGTATTACAGAGTAAAAACTTTGACTGTCTAAAGAAGTCTAAATTCAGCGGACCATATAGCTGAAATACTCTACTATCTTTAATCATAGCAGATCGCTTTACAAAGCCACTGTTTGTTTCAACATCAAATTTTCCTGCTTCATCTCTGTACCATCCCATGGCTACCATATGACCTTTTTGTGCTGCTGGATGAAACTGTGATACATGACTGAAATATGATTTATAGGGATAATCACTTTGACCACCTTCCACCTGCTGCTCTCCAATCGTTAGAGAAACATCGCGAAGTAATGTAGTCAATGGTAAATTGTTCAGTCCAACTTTATGTGTATCGTCAATAGCAGTTCCATCTGCTTGCTGAATTCTAAACCTCAAATCAACCATCGCATAACTCAAATCTATGTAGTCATCACTACCACCAGGAATAACGAATTCAATGGGGCCAGCATTCTCACCTGTTCGAGGATGATAATCTACAATACTTGAACTAAGAATATCTGTCTGTATGGCTCGTTGATCAAACAAACAAAAACCGGAAGTTTTACACTCCATGATTAGAAGTTATGGCAGCGTCGTCGTTTAGCGCCTGATGAATGATTAGAGCCTCTGCGACGTTTGCGTGAATGCCTTTTGACTGAAGATCGCACCTTACCAGCTCCGCGATGTTTTCTCCTTCCTTTATTCATTCGTTTAGGTGATTTCTTTCCTTGAGTAACACCAGCAAAGGTCTGCTTCAATGTTTTTAAACCGCGTTCCTTCCCACGATTCAACAAACTGCTCTTAAAACTTCTACCTCTGGAAAGATCACTAGCAACATCACCAGCAAAGCCAACGGCATTACTTAAAACATTTCGCTTTAAAGATCTACCGACATTGGATATGAGAGGTGCTACAACAGATTTCAGTGCACCAAGTATGCTACCTCCACGTTGGCGGCGAGCGCCGATGTAAATTTGTCCTCCACCACTTACATAGGAGGGTTGTGAATAAAATGAGGCAGTTGGATTCATAGCTAAAACCCTAAACATTGTTAGTTACAACTTTGCATGAATCACTGTCGATCACTTAGATGAAAGATGTCGGCACGACGCATCCAAGAGTTCATACTTGAAGGATAACCAGTCCATTTAACAAGACACCATTCTTCACCTTGCCGTTTTTTACATCGAATGATTTTCTCTACCAAATATGTTTCACTTTCAGTGACTACCTCAATCTCATCGCGATAAAAGCTACCCTCAATTTCTTCATTATCGTAATCTTTCAACTTGTAGGTGGTCGGAGAGTCTTTTTGATTAATCCTTGATACTGTAAATACCTCCTCTGTCCAATTCGGAAGGTACCCTTTAGCAAAAACACTTTTCACTTTTGAGATACGAACTTTATCACCAATTTTCACATCACTTTTCACATGAGTGCGTTTACGTTGGAATGATTCGCGCACTTTATCTACATTGTCAGCATTTATATCTACTGGTCTGAGACCAATAGAACGATGGATAGAGTGATTGTAGGCATGGAGTGTATCTTGTAGAACCTTTGTCCAATTTTGTGTCAAGTTGGCAGTAAAATGTCGCCACAAGCGATTTTTTAATGTGCGATTAAAACGTTCAACGAGTGCAGCTTTATAAGCACTCTTTACACTAAACAACTCAATGTCATGCCTCTCAAATAATCTTCTCACATGCTGATTTTCAAACTCTTTTCCTTGATCACTCTGAATTCTTTTTGGAATGCGACCTTCTCGAAAAATTGTTTGGAATGCTTTTGCTACTCCTTTCCCTTCTTTAGTTTTTAAAGGTTGAATAGCGCGAGAAAATATCAATGACGGTTAAAATAAAATTATTGCCTGAGTTATGTTTTGAAATGGAGGCGACATCACACAAATCTGCTTGCCACTGTTCATCGATGTCATGAACAATATAATGGCGGGTACGGTACTTCTTTTTCGCTTGTTTGTGGAGTGTATAGGTAGCCTGACCCTTTAACCATCGTTTCACTTGTGATTGTGGAAGACCACTCGCTTTTGATAATTTCTTGATAGATGCAAATCCTGCCGGATGTTGTATATCATAATAGATTGACTTCAAACGTTCAGTCGATGACGACTGACTCTTTTTCCTCCCTCTCATCTTTTTGCTTTCTTGCCTTTCTACATTTACAACAACTGCAGCATTTAGCTTTAGCGGTTTTGCGATCGTGTTCACATTGCTTAGGGGTTTCATTGTGAGAGCTGGCACAGCAAGTGCAAGTGACAACGACATTCACCTCTGGCGGCTCATTACATGGCAAGCAACACATCTGCTTCATATTAATAGTCTGAGAACATGTATTTCCTGGGAGGAGCGGTTTTACGTTTTCCTTTTATTAGTTTTAGTGGTGGTGTAGATCTACGTCGAGTTCTTCCTCTTGTTTGCTTAGTGAGTGTGGGAGGGGATGTAGCAGGTGACGTCTTAAACCAATTTGTTGGCATTTTCATCGTCTGAAGCATTGGAGCAGTAGCCACTGTTGAATCAAGTTCTTTCAATGTCTCATTATTCAAAGCAAATTTTGGTACATTATGCTTTTTCAATAGTTTAAGAAAGTATGACCAACCAGGTGGAACATAGCCCTGACGGCGCTTTCTACGTGTCGCATACTGAATCAAGTCTTCATAACGTGAAGCATCAATCATTTTATTTTCATCTGTAATGATTTCTCCTCTATCATTTACATTGAGATGGGGTTCAATACTATTGAAAAGAGATATGGCATGTGCGCGAGATGCTAAAGGTGTAGCAGTCGATACAGAGTCACGCATCTTATTCTTCAAATTCTTATTCTTCAATCTTTCAACTTGTAGGTGGTCGGAGAGTCTTTTTGATTAATCCTTGATACTGTAAATACCTCCTCTGTCCAATTCGGAAGGTACCCTTTAGCAAAAACACTTTTCACTTTTGAGATACGAACTTTATCACCAATTTTCACATCACTTTTCACATGAGTGCGTTTACGTTGGAATGATTCGCGCACTTTATCTACATTGTCAGCATTTATATCTACTGGTCTGAGACCAATAGAACGATGGATAGAGTGATTGTAGGCATGGAGTGTATCTTGCAGAACCTTTGTCCAATTTTGTGTCAAGTTGGCAGTAAAATGTCGCCACAAGCGATTTTTTAATGTGCGATTAAAACGTTCAACGAGTGCAGCTTTATAAGCACTCTTTACACTAAACAACTCAATGTCATGTCTCTCAAATAATCTTCTCACATGCTGATTTTCAAACTCTTTTCCTTGATCACTCTGAATTCTTTTTGGAATGCGACCTTCTCGAAAAATTGTTTGGAATGCTTTTGCTACTCCTTTCCCTTCTTTAGTTTTTAAAGGTTGAATAGCGCGAGAAAATATCAATGACGGTTAAAATAAAATTATTGCCTGAGTTATGTTTTGAAATGGAGGCGACATCACACAAATCTGCTTGCCACTGTTCATCGATGTCATGAACAATATAATGGCGGGTACGGTACTTCTTTTTCGCTTGTTTGTGGAGTGTATAGGTAGCCTGACCCTTTAACCATCGTTTCACTTGTGATTGTGGAAGACCACTCGCTTTTGATAATTTCTTGATAGATGCAAATCCTGCCGGATGTTGTATATCATAATAGATTGACTTCAAACGTTCAGTCGATGACGACTGACTCTTTTTCCTCCCTCTCATCTTTTTGCTTTCTTGCCTTTCTACATTTACAACAACTGCAGCATTTAGCTTTAGCGGTTTTGCGATCGTGTTCACATTGCTTAGGGGTTTCATTGTGAGAGCTGGCACAGCAAGTGCAAGTGACAACGACATTCACCTCTGGCGGCTCATTACATGGCAAGCAACACATCTGCTTCATATTAATAGTCTGAGAACATGTATTTCCTGGGAGGAGCGGTTTTACGTTTTCCTTTTACTAGTTTTAGTGGTGGTGTAGATCTACGTCGAGTTCTTCCTCTTGTTTGCTTAGTGAGTGTGGGAGGGGATGTAGCAGGTGACGTCTTAAACCAATTTGTTGGCATTTTCATCGTCTGAAGCATTGGAGCAGTAGCCACTGTTGAATCAAGTTCTTTCAATGTCTCATTATTCAAAGCAAATTTTGGTACATTATGCTTTTTCAATAGTTTAAGAAAGTATGACCAACCAGGTGGAACATAGCCCTGACGGCGCTTTCTACGTGTCGCATACTGAATCAAGTCTTCATAACGTGAAGCATCAATCATTTTATTTTCATCTGTAATGATTTCTCCTCTATCATTTACATTGAGATGGGGTTCAATACTATTGAAAAGAGATATGGCATGTGCGCGAGATGCTAAAGGTGTAGCAGTCGATACAGAGTCACGCATCTTATTCTTCAAATTCTTATTCTTCAATCTTTCAACTTGTAGGTGGTCGGAGAGTCTTTTTGATTAATCCTTGATACTGTAAATACCTCCTCTGTCCAATTCGGAAGGTACCCTTTAGCAAAAACACTTTTCACTTTTGAGATACGAACTTTATCACCAATTTTCACATCACTTTTCACATGAGTGCGTTTACGTTGGAATGATTCGCGCACTTTATCTACATTGTCAGCATTTATATCTACTGGTCTGAGACCAATAGAACGATGGATAGAGTGATTGTAGGCATGGAGTGTATCTTGCAGAACCTTTGTCCAATTTTGTGTCAAGTTGGCAGTAAAATGTCGCCACAAGCGATTTTTTAATGTGCGATTAAAACGTTCAACGAGTGCAGCTTTATAAGCACTCTTTACACTAAACAACTCAATGTCATGTCTCTCAAATAATCTTCTCACATGCTGATTTTCAAACTCTTTTCCTTGATCACTCTGAATTCTTTTTGGAATGCGACCTTCTCGAAAAATTGTTTGGAATGCTTTTGCTACTCCTTTCCCTTCTTTAGTTTTTAAAGGTTGAATAGCGCGAGAAAATATCAATGACGGTTAAAATAAAATTATTGCCTGAGTTATGTTTTGAAATGGAGGCGACATCACACAAATCTGCTTGCCACTGTTCATCGATGTCATGAACAATATAATGGCGGGTACGGTACTTCTTTTTCGCTTGTTTGTGGAGTGTATAGGTAGCCTGACCCTTTAACCATCGTTTCACTTGTGATTGTGGAAGACCACTCGCTTTTGATAATTTCTTGATAGATGCAAATCCTGCCGGATGTTGTATATCATAATAGATTGACTTCAAACGTTCAGTCGATGACGACTGACTCTTTTTCCTCCCTCTCATCTTTTTGCTTTCTTGCCTTTCTACATTTACAACAACTGCAGCATTTAGCTTTAGCGGTTTTGCGATCGTGTTCACATTGCTTAGGGGTTTCATTGTGAGAGCTGGCACAGCAAGTGCAAGTGACAACGACATTCACCTCTGGCGGCTCATTACATGGCAAGCAACACATCTGCTTCATATTAATAGTCTGAGAACATGTATTTCCTGGGAGGAGCGGTTTTACGTTTTCCTTTTACTAGTTTTAGTGGTGGTGTAGATCTACGTCGAGTTCTTCCTCTTGTTTGCTTAGTGAGTGTGGGAGGGGATGTAGCAGGTGACGTCTTAAACCAATTTGTTGGCATTTTCATCGTCTGAAGCATTGGAGCAGTAGCCACTGTTGAATCAAGTTCTTTCAATGTCTCATTATTCAAAGCAAATTTTGGTACATTATGCTTTTTCAATAGTTTAAGAAAGTATGACCAACCAGGTGGAACATAGCCTTGACGGCGCTTTCTACGTGTCGCATACTGAATCAAGTCTTCATAACGTGAAGCATCAATCATTTTATTTTCATCTGTAATGATTTCTCCTCTATCATTTACATTGAGATGGGGTTCAATACTATTGAAAAGAGATATGGCATGTGCGCGAGATGCTAAAGGTGTAGCAGTCGATACAGAGTCACGCATCTTATTCTTCAAATTTTTCAATTGCTCAACAGTTTCCGATTGTAATAATACAGCACGATGTGGATCTTTGATGTGAACATTTTGCTGATAATCTATTTCTTTCCTATACATTTGATTTGCAAGAGGTTGCTTTACTTGCTGCATGGCAGTCAATTGTACATATTCATCCTGAGGAATAACAATCATGCGAGAATAAGAACTCATAGTTTCTAGATAATCATGGGAGTTTTCAAAATATCACTTCGAAATCTAAATTCTTCCGGACACTCTTGCGTAAAGTCAATGAATAAGTAACCGTATGGTTTTTCAGTAGCTGCTTGAAAAATTTCAATTAAGGCTTTTGATCCTCTGGGTGCAACTTGTCGCGCTAAAATTTCAAATTGACTTTTATCTCGCGTATTCTTGAAAATAGCATAATAGTGTGTATTCAGGTTTCGTGTACGAGCTTCTTTTCCATCAGGAAACAAATTTTGTGTGATATAGATGATAAAACACCTTTTATGATGTGCTGCGCGAGTGAACATATCTGTAACATCTTTTGAATTCTTATTTTCTTTTAATAAATCATCCAATACAACAACATCATTAGACTGAAGTTTATCCACTGGAATAATTCCTTCATGTCGAATAAAGTTGCGACTTTGCAATTCCTGAAACAGCGACGGTTGATAAATACCATAACACCAAATCACTCGATTGATAGGTTCCTTAAACAACTCCCTTCTTTTATCCAATAAATTCAGCGTGAAAACAGTTTTACCTGCATGAGATGGACCTGATACAGTCAGAACTTTATCGCATTGAAGTCTGAAATCCATTTTAATACTTTGAGATTCAACATTTGCATAATTAACGTCTAGAGCCAAAGATATTACCCAATACGTTGCTCACGATAGGAGCTAGCATCGGTGGTAACGCTGGAAGGAAACCCCCTTTTGTATTAGAGTTTTCCTCTTTCTTTGAAGGGTAACTTTAGGATTGGAGATGAAACGCAATTTTGTGGCATATCGCTTAAGTAACTTTCGTTGGTTTGGTGCTAATTTCTTCGTCCTCAACTTCCTCACATGAGAAATAATTTCACGAATGAATTTATCGTTAGCATGTCGTATAGCATTGTATCGCTGATTTGCTTTCATTCGTCGGAGAGCTTGAATGGCTGAAGAAAACTTTGAAGACTTTTGACTTTTACGTTTAGTCATTTTACGTTTCGCCATTTTCCGTGTTAGTCTTTGCTAAAACCTATCTTTACCACATTTGCATAGGTACTAACTATTGCGGCATAAGTGACACTCGAAATGAGCAATATCACAGTGGTTACATTTGCAAAGTTGAATGCAATTACGTATGAAACAGCGTTGACAAAAAGTATGCTTACATCTCTTGAAGATGCGCTTTTCATTTCCATCCTTTCGCTTACATACATCACAACACATAGTTTCACCGTTACTGATGTCTATAGCAAGTCTTCTTGAAGATATGAATTTGCTAGCCTTTTCTAAATAATAGACGCATGTGCAGAAGGAATATACTTCGAGAGTGAGCAGACATAGCTCGAGAACCAGTTGTGCTACAATCAAGTACCACTGCATTTTCAATTTTTCTTTATGGAAAGTTGAATGTGAATATCTGAAATCGCTTCAATCACTAGACTGCTACCATGATGGTTAAATGCGTTAAGACGTTCAGCAATTTTCATCATATGTCTTTTAAAAAAGTCTTCGGGGTGATCTACCACTTCCATTGAATAAGAAGCAAAATGGAAAGAGCGACTTTCCACCTCTTCCTTTCCAAAATGACTAAACTTAATTTTCGCAACTAATCGCGCCATAATAATGCTATCAGAGAATGTATTCATTAACTCTAGAAATAGAGTGCTAGCATCATCGACCACTGCTTCGATGTCGGTCTCATCTTTATGAAAATTTATCACATAATCTTCAACAGCTCCTTTTAAACTTTGCCTATGAAAACGTAATGTTCCGCACTCGTTTGAGAAAGACATGATCGCCCTTTATCTAACCCATTCATTACATGAAAACAACTCTTCTCATAGTAACATTTATTGAATAATAGTAACAAGCATGCATTATAAATCAATGGTTTGAAAGAGATAAAATAGATACAGCTGGTAACTATCATACAGCGAGCAATGATAACCATACAGGACTTTGGCAGTGTTAAGGTAAGGAGGAAAGAAGCATTGGTCATGAACGTAGCTACTGCAACGAACAGACAAAATAGGAACAGACAATCCTTAAAACGTTTCGTGACTTCATGATAATGTTGATTCACTCTACTATCCCAAGGTGGGAGCAAAATGTCATCAATGAATAGATTGGGAAATACTTTCCTCTCCTTACCAGGATTATTACAAAAGATGCGTATAACATTGAAAGTAGCTAACCATCGTTTAAAGTCAATAAGAAGAGCACTGTCACAAGAAAAGCCATAGTCTTGCAAATATTTCAGATTATGTCCATGAATGTGTTTTCTCGCCCATTGATCAACATTGGGATCGCAGTTGGCATGTTGATGATAGACACTAACAATCTGATATGTCCAATTGTTCATAGCAATAGTACTAAGCTCCTGTACAGGTTCACCCTCACAATCCATAAAAATGATGACAGAAGCCTAAAACGGAAATTTACACATCTAAGGAAGCGTTCTATAACATATTACAAAATGAAGAATTACATCGATGCTTTTCACGACAAAATACACAAATGATATGATGGCAACGAAGAAGTAAAATGTATCTAATAAGACCACGTCCACGACACTCAAAGCACATAAGCGAATTGTCATAGGGTAGAGTTAGGAAAGGATTAGCAATTCTCTTTCCTTGACTTGCGTTTGGAGGTAGCATTCTTCTCCGACTTGCGCTTCGTACCACTGCTGTTAAGGATCTGATCAATTATGTCGTCCACGTTGGGTGGTTTTGGAATATATAGGATGGATCCAGTGTATATCGAGAGAGAGGCTATTTTGTTATCCTTGTGCTGACCATAATATAGCCCATTCACTTTGAAAATGATATCCCAAGTACCTTCTCCGAGCTCATCACATCTGATGGGTATTGAATGATCTCCCTCCTTCTTATAGTATGTACACCAATGTGATACCGGTAGGCAAATGTGATTACCATCCCAAATCTTTCTATAGGGAGTATCCTTGTCATCTCTCGCCTTCCACTCTTGAGCAAGAGTAGTAGGAATGTCCATATTTAATGTCACGCACTCCTCAATAATATCAAGTTGGCGGCGAATGTACGGACTCACGGGGATCAGTATGTAGTCCCCATACTGATTGTGCATTATCTTGACATCCGTGGAAGGGAGCATTCCCGTTTGGAGCACTACGCCATGATCGTCATAACGTAAGACTTGTTTAAATTTACGCTGTAGCGGTGCAGGATTATGTACCTTGGTTGTTTCTTCCACTGGGCTCAGTTGTAGATGATCTGATCGTAGCGAGCCTTGTAACGTTTGACCGCCATTTTGTCCTACTAGTGCAGCAGATGGAGTAGATGCCTGAAAATGAAAAAGATTGTATTAAGTTTACGTTCAAGGGAGGAGAGGTAGGGAAGTAGCGACTTACCATTTTAGTTGGATAATAGAATAGGGAGCTAGAGAGAGAGAAAATGTGCGTCTGTCACTCGTGTGATTCAATGATGGAATGATTCTCACTGTGGAAGGCTCGCTATTTATATAGAAATGCTTGATTCTCATTGGATGACGATCCTCATTGGACAATAACATCAAGCTGATTCCAAATCTGGCCTCCGTTTACCAATCCGAGCCTTCATTCGCCCGTTGGAGCTGTTTCTTGGGAAATTCTATCTCTGTCGTTTTTCGTCAATCTCCCAAAATCTTAAATGGCGTCTCACATCTAAACGAAGACAGATATGACCAAGCTGTTTTTTTCAGTGAATTTGTCTCACTCTTAGCTTTCAAACGAGCTATTGCACGACAAAATCCGTCCACTAGAAGCAAAGTTGGAAGATCGGTGCCGAGGGGGGGACGTCGGCGAAAATTTTTCTCTCCTATTGCTTTCAAATTCACCATACCGATGCAGAATTTCACGCTGAATCCGAATCTGGCCTCCGTTTTCCCATCCGATGCCTCGTTTTGGCGCTACAGCCCAAAAACGTCCAAAATTCTAACTCTGTCGTTTTTCGCCAATGTCCCAAAATCTTAAATGGCGTCTCACATCTAAACGAAGACAGATATGAACAAGCCGTTTCTTTCAGTGAATTTGTCTCACTCTTAGCTTTCAAACGAGCTCTTGCACGACAAAATCCGTCCACTGGAAGCCAAGATCGAAGCTAGCTCTCCCGAGGGGGGGACGTCAGCGAAAATTTTTTCTCTCCGATTGCTTTCAAATTCACCATACCGATGCAGAATTTCACGCTGAATCCGAATCTGGCCTCCGGTTTCCCATCCGATGCTTCGTTTTGAAGCTACAGCCCAAAACGTCCAAAATTCTAACTCTGTCGTTTTTTCGAAAAATGTTGAAAATTTTTTCTCTCCGATTGACTTGAAACTCACCATGTTGATAGAGAATTTGACGCTGATTCCAAATCTGAAATCCGTTTTCCCATCCGATGCCTCGTTTTGAAGCTACAGCCCAAAAACGTCCAAAATTCTAACATTGTCGTTTTTCGCCAATCTCCCGAAATCTTAAATGGTGTCTCACATCTAAACGAAGACAGATATGACCAAGCTGTTTCTTTCAGTGAATTGCTCTCAATCTTAGCTTTCAAACGAGCCATTGCACGACAAAGTCCGTCCACTGAAGCCAAGATCGAAGCTAGCTCTTCCGAAAGGGGGGTCGGTGAAATTTGATGAAAAATGTTTTGGTGAAGGTCCCAGGTCGAAATGCCGCACTTTGAAAAATTTTCAAAATTTTACCCATACAAAGTCACTCTGACACTTAGGATTTTTTCAGGTGAGCTCCGACCTAAAATCTTGTAACAGCTCTAACTTTTGAACGGCTGGTCCGATTGACTCGCGACAAAAAATGTCGTCGAGCAGTTTTTTCTCCTCTTTCAAACGAGTAGCTGTAGGACAAAATCCGTTCACTAGAACCAAAGTTAGAAGAGGGGGGTCCGTGAAATTTGATGAAAAATGTTTTGGTGAGGGTCCCAGGTCGAAATGCCACACTTTGGAAAATTTTCAAAATTTTACCCATACAAAGCCACTCTGACACTTAGGATTTTCTCAGGTGAGCTCCGACAGTCCACCCTCCCAACCTGGCCGGCACACCACGTCAACCTGGAGAGCACATCACCTCGCGCTACGACGGACGGCCAGAGGGGGGGGACGTCAGACACGAAACAACACGGCGGCACACCACGACCGACTGGACGGACAGGAGGGGGGGACGTCAATGACGGCGGCCATCTTGCGCTATCCAGAAGTGGAGTTTTACTTACTACTCAGGTGCCAAACCACAGGCATTTTTGGACGCGATAGGCGGAAGTCTAGTGGAGCAGGTGGTATCTCGGTTTCAGTATAAACAACCCTCACCAGAGCTTCAACCAATTTTGCCAAAACTGTTCAGATAATGTGTATCCACCGATGGATCTCAGTTGTTTTGGTTCCAATTGCCAAGGAAAGTCGTGAATCATCTGTGCCATCTAGATGAAGCACTGATAAATAAGCATCCTAACTTTCTTGAAACTCAGACTTCAGCATGAAATCTACCAATTAATTTAGACATTAATTATCACGAGAGCAGTGTGCGAAAAAGATGTAAACGAGTGCGTTTAAATTTGCGACAACTTTGTCAGATTTCATTTTGGCTACTCAACAATCAGAGAGACTTTGTCATTCCAAGTCATGGCTCTCACAGTGAAAGAACGTGCGAAATGCGCAGTGTGTTCGACTCAATGCAAAGCGCTGTTTCGGTGCAGAGGAAGTTTCGCGAGGAATTCTTCCGAGAACAGATTGTTCGCAAATTGATAAAATTTTATCAATTGCCAGGTTACATTTTTCTAAACATGGTAATGAGTATCGCCTGCGTGAAGCGCCTCTAATCTCGGATGCGGTATTAAGTGATTGCAAGAAAGGAGTCCTCCTCCACGGGCCTGCGTTAAAGTAGTGCCTTCACTGGCTAATTCACGTTCTCCAACAAATGTCCGTGGGGTGGGGGGCCTTGTGGTTAGAGGGTATGCTTGCACGTACTCTAGCTCCAACGTCGCTGGTTCACACCTACCCACGACTGTTGAGGCCCAACAGGCCGAAACTTTTCTCTCGGTGGTTACTTATTTTGAGATTTGATATATATACATATATATATGTATATATATGTAATAAATTAGATATAAAACTCAAGGAAAAGTTCAAATGCTATTCCAACCGGTTTCACTCCCTTCTATGGGAGCTACTCATGGAATGAAGATATATTATACAAAATAATACAGAAACCATATTAGTCAATAGAAATAAAAATACAAATCAGAGAGAATTCAAACTAGGCTTAAGCATAGAAATAAAGATTTGCTCCTGTCTCTCTCGGTCCATTTTAGTAGCATCTGGACTTAGCTGGTAAATTGGAGCTGCTTCGAATTTCGGTGTTATTGATCTTGCACAAGAAGCTACCCTGTGGGAACGCATCTTGCTAATATCAACAGATTATCTGGCGAGGTAGCGATTTTGTGGATAATTTTTCTAAAGGCTCACTTTCGTATAAAAATTTTCTCCGCCTGTGAAAATGGTCATCATTTATCCAAAAACATGTGTAAAATTAAAAAACGACAGGTGGCGAAAAAGTTGCTATAATTAGTTGGTAGATAATTGTTTACTAATGCGAGCTGACTTTTCGCCAACCGGCGAAATTGTGGATATTGTAGCAACTAATCAGTGGTAAGTAGTAATGTTCGTATGTTACCTTCACATGAAAATATATTGTATACTCAGTCTGATCTGATAAAAAGGGATCTTTTAGCCTTAAACTAAAAACAAGTATTTATCTTTCATAAATGTCGCAGTAAGTATTATGATATTATTCAAATATTTGTCATTGTTGTAAGTTATTGAATGTCAAGAGATGTTATGAAAATTGATATATGCGGATTTTCTATATTCTTATCATTATCAAAGAAAGATAGTCTGCACTTATTTCTTAAATAGATTAGCCATATGTGCGGGATAGTGAGGAGGTGAGGGAGAAAATAGAGTCTCGGCTGTAGAGGCGGATTACTAAAGAAAATAAGAGAGAAAGTCAAAAGTTACATATAGAGCGCGAATTGTCGCCGGCGAACTTCGCCAGAGAATATCCCGCAAATATGACTGAACTGTAGCATGATATTCTGCAGCTGACATCCGCCAGTTTTTCGCAAGATTCGTTCCCACAGGGTATGTGCTTGCTCACATTCAGTATTGCATAGTTGGAGTGCGCTATTTGTTGTCTATGCACAGTTAGCCTATTACTGTGCATAGACAACAAAGTGAATCGGTGAGTGACCAAAAACTATTTTAACTGCATTCTTTTGATTTAACCTGTTCATCTTCGTTGCTACCTGAAAGTGATATTGCAATGTGTTTGAGATGCTGGATTCTCACTGAAAGTGTTAAGAGCGTCGCTTGCTGAACAAAAGTCGAATTAGTTACAGCACGTGCAACATCATTAATAACTGCATCTGCTATATAATGCTCGTGTTAGGGCTTCGGACTCGATCGATCTTTCTGACCGTGTCCTATATACTTCACAATAACTCATTTGAAGTAGATACGGCCTAAAAAATTTAGATTTGCCAGTAGGCCATATGGTTGACAGAGAAGATAATGCCCCTCTTATCCTTGAATCATCCTTTACCTTTGAAATGAAATTCTATCCGGTGTCCGGAACAAGTGTTATATGAGCATACGTAGAAAACTTAGTTTTTAATCTTTAATAAGATTTTCCCCCAATAGGCCACAGCTTATGATCTGAGTATACCGACATAAACCTATAGGAATCTGATAATAGTCAACACTCTAAATAGATATTACATATTTCTCTTCTTTAACTATTTTTGACATATAGTTCATGGTTTGAATAACACACTCAGTTTTCTTATGCGTGGTACGCTGTGTTTTTTAACCGAGAAACCATGTACCACTTTATATTGTGCATGCTAATGTGTATACTGAATTAATGCAGCAATAGAGTTGTCAAGATAGCAGCTTAATTAGATTAGATCAATGTTACAAAATCCGAATTGATTGTTCAAAATAGGACTTTTTTCCTATAAAATTAGACAAAACGGAAAATGGAAGTTTAAGAGGCATGTTGTCAAAGTACAACATTCATCTTATTCAATCTGATCCTAACGTCAATGTTAATTTTGAAATATGCAGTATATACCGTCCGTTATACAAAGCCATTAGAATTTCATTCACTGATCTCAGAAAAAAATGGAGACACTTCAATCTTGACGGGCTTATTACATTATTAAAGCTCCTACTTGTAAGAATGAACAAGGCCTATTTAAGTCCTCTATGATTCGATTCGTGAATCAAGCACCTGATACGATTTGACTCAAAATTCGCCGGATTCTTAGGTCCCTACTTTTTAATTTGTTGTGAATAGACATTACTCCGATTGTTCGGAAATCCATTCGGTCCCTGATGGATTCGCTGGATACAAGCCAAATATTATCCTCCAAAACTATACAGCAGTGATGTGAAAAAACGAAAACTATTGATATCTATCCCCAAAAATTATTTCACTGTACGAGCATGCTCATGAAATTTGAAAAACGCAGATCTCATGCGCCAGACTTATCATGCAGCAGCCGCTTCATCAATGGCAAAAATCTATTAAATATGTGCTGACGTCAGCATTTTGTAAACTTAGGATTTGCATGTCAAAACCAGTATCAGCGAATCACAACTAAATGGACAACTGAAGCCGGCTCTATTCTGTCGTCACGAACAGGAGTAGTAAGTAAATCTACACCACTGGACCGCGCAAGATGGCCGCCGTCGACCGACCTCCCCCCTCTGGACCGACGGGGCAGATTCGCATTTCGACCTGGGACCCTCACCAAAACATTTTTCATCAAACTTCTCCGAACGAGGGGGGAGGGGGGTGTCAGTGAAAAGTGATGAAAAATGTTTTGGTAAGGGTCCCAGATTGAAATTCGGAAGTTTAAAATTTTTCAAAATTTTCACCACACTGGAGCCCCCACACTTAGGAATTTTTTCACTTGTGGCATGTTAGATGGCCATGTGCTGACCAACCCACTTCCCGTGGTCATATGAGAATGGTTCAGGTGTCATATGATAGAGAATGATGAGACAAATCGTTTGCAACAAACCGCATGTCGCTACAATAAATACTTTCGGAGATAGAGCCATTTTAAGTTTTCTTCCGAGCATAAGTAGTATATAGTGTGACATCCGGCGCGACGCTTCGCTTCGCTTTGCTTCGCTTCGCTTGCGCCGGATGTCACACTTTTGCGGGGGTTTTCAAAATTTTCAAAAAAATCAAAATTTCAAAATTTTAGGTAGATTACAATTTCAACGTGGCCAGAAGGCGAAAATTAAGTTGTCTCAAAATAATCACGTGTCTAATTATTTGAAAAATTAGCAAACGAAAATTTAAGTTGTCTCAAAATATCTCTGTCCAATAGCCAGAAGATTGTATTCAAAAATATTTATTCAAAATATTTATTCAAATATCATATTAAATGGAAGAAACAAAAAGTGTATGAAAGCAATGTGAAGCACCTCAGAATAAACCTTCGTTTATCATAGGAACGAATTCTACTTTAATGGAACATTGAAAGATTAAATTGAAAATGAAGAAAGAACAACACAAAGATAGAGTACGGTATATAAAGTAAGGAATCTCAAGTATTATTAAATTAGAGCATTATAAAAAATT